>UZAM01000038.1:0-11584 GCA_900618415.1 Soboliphyme baturini
GGAAGCACTGTCTGACGCGTCTGCCTCCGCGACCCGAAAGGAGAAGCGGCGATGGAAGATGAAGATGGAAAGACGAATGAACGGACAAAAGCGCACATACAAGTGTCTTCGATGTCATCGCCCGAGGGAAGAAGTAAAAGAGGGAAGAGCAAGCCACATGGTAAGAATGTTCGACCACTGCTGGGCATGAGAGATATTAGACTGGATTGGAGGAAAGAATAAAGGGACCGTAGGAAGGCCTCCAGGCCGGTGACAGAATGAGCTTAAGAAGTTCGCTGAATCGAGGAGAATGAAAATGGCATAAGACAAAAGTCTGTGGCGGACGAACTTTTGATCCAGCAGTGGATCAAAAAAATCTGACGATGATGGCTTAATCAAAAGTCATGGCAATAAATTATTCTTCAAGCCCTGAGGCGAAGGAAGCAGAAATTTTGTGGCTAAGGTTTTGCATGTTTACGTCATCAAACTAAAGCCGTCATGGTCTGGAACCAGAAAAAAAAGACGGCAATGTGCTCACGTTCAACCACCGGTGGTGTATAACCTTGTCCATCAGTGTTGTTTGTTGCCACTATGACCATCGGGATGTTAAAGGGTCACTTTGGGCGCTATGCCACTATGACCGATATCACTATTTGATATCGATGAAACCCTGATCAGTTTTTGTGCAAGTTTTCACGCACTCGCTGTCGGCGTCCTCCGTCCACGGCGAGACTCGTTTTTCACGTCTCGAGGAATGTACGTTCAACCTCTCCGGCACGTGCCCCGTTGCAGCGGCCCGCCAACGGACAGACAGACGGTCGGTCGGGACAAACAGGTTCGGAGTGGGTGGATGGCGATGGGTTACGTCATCAAGTTAATCGCTAGTCCATGGCAAATGTCCGTTAAGCAAATAGCCAATAGACCACCAGACCAGACATCGTCCTATTGTGTGAAAATAGGCGAAAACAGTTGCTGCCGGTTCGTCTGGCCGCGTTCCACGGTCTACGCGGGACTGATGAGATAAACAGTGTTTTCGCCCGTTCAGTAACGCCACGCGTCCGGCCGAGGCTCGGTGGAAAATGACTAGCAGCGAGGGAAACCTCTGAATAAAGTATTACAGACAGAGAAGGGGACAACGAGCAGCAATAACAGTGAGGGCAACGCATGAATAATATATTTTAGAGAGGGAGGCAAGCAGAAGCAATCATCGAAAAACGAAAGCAGGTCGTTTGCATGTTTTGTAAATGGCCACAGTTCTGAGTGCTGACTGATCTCAGATGCATATGTCATCACGTACTGTCAACGTCGCTGTCGTCGCCACCGCCACCCACAGACGATAAATGATGTCGCGCTTGTTTCGAACCGTAGTGACAACCTTGTCCAAATCACGGCAGAACGCAGCTGCGACCGGGACACCGGTTTGGAGGTACAGCTACACACACAGACGTTTAAAGACGGTGCAAAGGCGATCGTCAAACGAATGATTATCGACTAAAAGTGGTCGAAATGTGGTCACTTTACACTACAAGCGCTTTACACTTGCGTTATGCCGTTTCACTTCACGGACGAATGGTCAAAACTTTAATGCAACTTTTAATTCGTTCATGGAAGTAGAAAAATATTTTTTCCTCAGACCCCGGCGACGACGAAAACACTATGTCTGTGATGAGGGAGAAGCTCCAACGGAGGCAGTGAGTTTTTGCGGTGTTGCATGACTGGTTGACGGACGGCGGTCGGTTTTTTGTTGATCGGTTTCAAGGACGATGGCGGCAGTGGAGCGGCGCGCAGGACCTCGGCAAACCGGTGGATGAGGAAGCAGATGTTCACCGACCGAGGAGGCAGCGTGAGTGGCCTAATGACGTTTATTACGTTTGATACATATCGTCGCAACTGTCACCGGGTTTCGGTTTCTCCAGTTGTGCCGACCGCCCGAGCAACTGTCGTCGTCGACAGCGACGGTTTCCGGCCTGTTTTACAACACGCATCGTACGACGATGATGGCGACGACACGACACACAGTCTTGACATCGTGGCTCGCTCCTAAAACCGCCGACCTGATCGAATGAAGCGAAACCAAAGAAAGCAGCCTCCGCATCTCGGTCTACCTCATGACCTCATGTAAGTGTTAACTTACTCCTCATTTACATAAGGTCAGGTTTATGAAGCTGTAATGACTGTTCTAGGGTCTCAAGCCTTCACGACAAGTCTTCCCCTTCAACTTCCCAAAGGCATTTTCCTGATGCCTGTTTCAGGTGGTGTTTTAGATCGGGAGGTTATTAGTAGGTGATTTATTTAGTTCGCACAGTGATTATCAGTGTTCCGTTATCTGTTGAGATCGTTATTTCGAGCAGTTTTGCATAAGCAGAACAACTGCATTGTGACGTCCGCTGTATCCACAGCTTTTCAACACTTTTGCTATGAGGTATAGGCATTTTAAAAGGAACAGTAACTCACTGAACTCAGATCTGCCTCTACACTGTTCCTCCATGTTGGATGCTGGTCTCTTGGTCTACGTCTGCCATATTTCGACATCCTCACGAGAAGTTTACGGGCTGAAGTAATGGTTTATGGTCATCCAGTTTGTCTAGCACAGCCAACCTCATTTATTAATCTCCATATCTGTTTAGGCCTCTGCTCGAAAGAGGGTAGTGATTCCTCTCGTGGTGCTGCAATTAAAACCAGCACTGTTGTACCCAGTTCAAGCACGATTGTCGTGGAGTGACCGTCAATTTTAGCTATCCGTAGTTAAGAAGGCGGAACTTTTTACTATAATACATCACTTAAGGGTGTCATATGCTATAACCTTTGCCAAAACTTCATTTCTAGTCTGACGTCATCATTTCCCAGGCGTTTTAAAGTGTACGGTTATACCTGTATAGGCAGTTATACCTATACAGCAGTCGTTTATGCATATAGGCAGTATAGATAGTGAGACATTACCTATTTCTATTCTCCCAGTGAATGCAAGCCTTATACTTAGTCGATCTGGAACCAATCCGGATCACGTGATGCAGGAGCCAAATGAGCTACGACTGGACAGTAGCATGTCTATGATAAAGTGACGTAGAATCTGAAGCAATAATGAAGTTTGTTGACCTGTGGTCAAGCAGGGAGTTAAATTCACCGTATCATCCAGTTGCAACGAACAATGATGAAAGCTGCACCTCTTGGATGACGATGCTGCGCAGAGGAAACCGTTCATTATTCACGGCGTTTTGAATATGAGTTAAAAATATGAGTTTATCTTCAGTATCGCTTGGCTAACATTTACAGAAAGTAGTTCAATTTCTAATACAGTCCTTTCTCTAGCTGATTGTCACAGTATGTTTTACATAAAACGGATGTCAGCCTGTTCACGCTTAACAATTTGTTTTATCCATATTTAATGAAGCTTATGGTACGGCGCTAATCTCCGTTTTTATGTCGTCATTCGGGAGTGCCTTGTTGTTTTAAGACTGTATCAACAATTAGTTGGCTACTTTAGCGTGTGGTCTGTTGTTTCTTTCCCACTAAGTGGTACTTGTATTTACATAACCCTTCTGCTCACTGCTGGTTCCGTTATTCTTAGATGACGATCACAAGAACAATGCAAATAATTGTGAAGTTCTTGTGGATCGAGTGCTCGGAAGATAATGCCACGAAAAGGAAATCTTCTGGTTTTATGCTTGGTCTTCATTTTCTTCTGAAATATTGACTACACAACTTAAGTATAGTTTTCTATGTAGGAAGGTCTGTCACTAAGGGAACACGATTTTATCGTTTTATTTAATCAAGTCAACTCCAGAGTAGTTCACTTTACCTAGTTGGCAGGAACTAGTTACGTTATAATATTATTAACTGTAGGTAAAGCATACAGCTAACGAAAGAGACGCTGCGTGGAGACGGTGGTTTGCTTCAATGTGTACAAATACCCAATGGAAGTCTGTGTTTAGCCAGACTTAGAGCAGTCAGTTCACTAATACTTCAGTGGGCAACGATTGAAGTATCGAATCGCATACCAGGGTAGGTAATTATGTCAGGTGTTATTTGAAAAGAGCGACCTAAAGCGAAGGGATTTCTGTAGCGATGAAAACCTGTCATGCATCCAGAGATGGCGGACTAACGAGACATTACTATGAGGGTGTACAGATCTATTTATGCGTTTGAGGTAGCTATATGGAAAATGAAGGTACTGCGGATGGAAACGTGCAGTCAAAGATTCGAGATAATCGCCTGCGTTAATCTTTAAGAAAGAGTTGTGGAAACTTTTCCTTATGTTGTCTGCCTTCTAAACAGAAATTGAAGGCTATGCGTTATACAGATGGTAGATCTGCTTGATGCTTGGAGGATGAATTCGAATCAGGGGGAAATCCGGCGAAGGCATATTTCGGAACTCCATATATAAACGAATATTCTGTATGATGTGCCTGTCATCTTCATCGTTCAACATGGAGGATCATATTTCCTCATATTATTTTTATTAGAATTACTGTCACTGTTGGGATATGAATTTCTTTTATTATTGTTCTTCGCAGAACAGAAGAAAGGTCACATCACATGTTGTAGAATCATTGATATTTCGATTTATGATTTTTCGCGCCGTGGTGCACTACTACTTATTCATAGTTGCTTTCTTGGCATTTAAGCAGGCAATAGTTTCTTGGCTTCAGTCGTGGCCTGCTTAAATTGCCCCCGGAGACAACTAGACACACTGGGACAATGCGACACGCCGTCCGTGAAAGATCTGACCTTGGAAGAGTTAAACATAATCCAGGGTACGAACGTATTTTAATGCTGTAGAAGCATGATTACAAGGAAGAACGAAATATAATAAGGTCAGATCTCTTGGCCTATGCACTCAATTCATTCCGCATCGCCCGTAGAGTGCAGTGCTTAACTGACTATGGAGTAGTTGCTTTCCAGAACCTTAACCATTAAATGAAAGTTCACTTTTTTACTGCAGAATGACAAAAACAATGGTCGACGACAGAGAGCGACTCAGAGCACATGTTCGAACAATTTAAGGGTTCAACGCAATAGGATATGTAATCTTTCGTTGATTATGTACGACAGAAGTACTAATGATACTTGAAATAAGCTATATTAGTGGATTATATCATAGATCAAAATTTGCGCCTATGCCTCAGAGATCTGATTTATAGGGCTATAGCCATTATGCATCGTCGTTGGTACACTGCGCTGATTCTCCATTTTCTCCATTTGTACGTTAACTCAAATGCCAAGAGTATGAGGTTCCATTCGATAGATGGGGCCATACCTTACCTCATGGTCATATGTGGCAGATCGTGACAGAAACGGCGATCCAGAGAATACGTCTGACAGAAATAACGATCCCTCCAAACTATTGCTACTGTGACGAGACTTGATCATCTTCGGAACACGACAATCCAAGGTACGTTGATTTGTGAAAAGTTTTTACTGCAATTGTGGCAGTTTCAGCATATTGTCAGTATGATGTGAGAGATACTATCAAAGCCGAGTGGAAGGCGACTAAGCAGCAGCGAAGTCCAGATGAGTCGATTATATTGACGATGTGAAATTATTACATCATAGAGCTTACCTCATTGACCGAAGAACGATAGCCAGTTAAGAAAATTTTTAAGGCAGCTGTCCTCACAACCGAAGATGGATGACGACGTTAGGGCGTGTATTTCGAATAGATGAATGAATTGATGTATGCTCGTATGGGCATGTATTGAGTAAAATTGTCACAGTATGTGAACAAAATAGTCTGGTTGAAGGAATACATAGTATTAATGCTCTTAACGATTGCATGACTAAGGGGATGCCTATATTCCCTGCTCGCTTCACATAAACAGTTTGTTGATTTTCTAACCTTGATTACGACAACAGAACATTTACTTACGCTGTACTGTGGCGTCGTTGGCTTCAAACAAAGTAGCCGCCGACCTTTTCAAAAGTTTGCATCAGGCCATTTCGGAATCAGGCTCATGGTCGAAGTAATAAAATATGATTGAGCATGGAAGCTAACAGTTTCAGTCTGTCCGATTTGCCATTAAGGGGTGAACGGAAACACGCTTCTTCCTTTTATAGTCTGTGAGTATTCGGTCAAATTGCATCGGAAATTGAATGTTCGCTTCGTGCGTTGGTAATCATGACGAAAGCGGCACAAAACACATTTTATTTTTTACACATTGACAATAATTTCTTGAAGCTGGAGCCCTCCGACTCCGAACCTACAAACGACCGAAAAGTTTCTGAAACTCACTCACCTCCAACACGGGTGCTGGTCAATCATCCAGATGACCTAATAATTTGCGTTTCTTGTGCATAAGTCAACTTTTTTGTTTTGATTATTTCAAATATGTAATAAAGTCCTGTGCCTTAATAGGTGCTTAAATGCTTCTGATATGGCTGAAGTGAAATCTTGGGACAGCATATCATACAGAGGATGGATGGATGAGGTTATTTGAAATATGGATCCTGAGATGGATGCCTTTAAGAATAGATAAACCAGATTTGAAAATCATGCGATACTCCATTATCTTCTTTCTCAGCTAGGCAATAATAGAAATCATTATACCGTTAAACTATTTTCCAAGTTTTAGTTCGTGTGTCACACGCTTTTATACTCAATTTAAATCAGTAATTATATCATTCCGAGTTTATTTTTATTGTTTTCAGTTCAGTAGCGAAACTGGAACAGGGTTTTCCTTATTGCAGCGTTGTGGAAGTAGAACAATAGACAACGGGAGACAAACGGCCTCATTTTCTAATCATAACACAAACCTTGATTATGGCCCCTCCTTCACGATATGTGCAAAATACCATTTAGAATGAACTTTCAAGTTTGTTATTCGTCACTTTGCTAAAAGGCCTTAACTTCACAAGAAACAATGAACAGAATTATCGTCTGAAATTTGGGCTATAATTTACTGCTGTTATTGATGTAGTGAATCTAAAGTACTGCTTTCATTTTGTTTGACACAATCAAGACATTAGTACTGTATGGCATTTAGCATGTAATTGGTCAGTATTTTGAAATGAGACTTGTCCAGGGCATCTGTCATAGAAGTGAAAGGTTATTGTAGTGAGTCTGATGATGAATGCACTCTTTTTTCCTTGAAATTGGACTCTGTTCTTGATCCTGATACCCCAGATGACATGACGACAACAAATTTACTTTTTAGTTTCATCCATGCCATGTCTGTAAATTAGGCTTACTGTTATATCTGGCCAGAACGTGAACGCCAGAACTAAAAATTAGTGTTCTGTTTACATGCTTCAAATAGAAGGCACGATTCCTTCTTCCTCGTGCTGGTTTTAGACTTATCAGCAAGGTCTACCCAATCGTACATGCATTATTATAACTGCCGTTAAATGATATGCTATCAAGGCCTATCCATGCATAAATTAGTCAATTTAGACAGGTGCTGAAGTCGCTTAAAAATTTCGCTATGTGTTAGAACTGTTAAATATTAATTTAAAAATACTACAGTTCTTTATGGGGGTGCGTTTTTGACAACTACCTTACGTGATATGACCCACGAAGATGAATCCATAGATGGATTATTACTGAAATAGTATGATGGAGTAGAGTAAAATTTTTAGACTACATTACTGGAGAAGGCAACTAATCAGAATGTATAGGGAGTTAATTTTTGGGCATAAGTTAAAGCTTTCACCGATTTGAATCTATGACAACATGCAGGAATATGGTTGTCAATAATAAAGGAGAACTGTAGCAAGTACTTGTGTACAGTGCATCTTTGTATTTGTATGTAACGCTGGAAGATCAGATTATATTATCTACTCTAAAACTCGACATTCTAGTTCAACTGGTTTCATCCAGCTTTGCACCAGACCTTTGTAAATATATCTCAACTTTTCGGTTCACGCCGAAGGTCAAATATGTATTCTTCTGCGCAAAAAGCGTTTTTGCAAAAACCCTGAGACCCTGCAGGTAGTTCAAGCATCATAAAAGGCGTAATAAGAAAATCTGAATCTGTTTGAATTAAAACCGCTTACATGTGTGTTCAGTAATATATGGCAATGTACAAAATAAAGTACTTATAATTCGCTAATTAGCATAAAAAGTTTATATCACATATTCACGTTTTTCTATACCTGTTGTTGTATTTTGCATTTGTGACAGTTATTTTTGCATCTATGGTAAATCTTGCTGTGATGTAACATTTGCGATTTAGACTCGCTGCTGACACTGCAGAAGCTTTGTCGATTCATGGTTAAAGGCGCCATACAACGCGGAAGTTCACTGTTGCCACCGCTTTTCTCTACGCACTCGCTAGCATCGTAAGGACACAAATGAACGAAGTGCTGATATCTGTGTTGTCCGGGGTCCTCAACCATGAATCGGCAAGTCATCCACAATTACACTATTTATTGTTATTATTTTCTTCACACTTACCAGGAGAGGTTGATCCATTCCTCCAAGGTCTTAGTCTTCTACAAAGGGTTTAGAAGGAAGGTACTTCGCCTTGTTTTGGATTTAATATGCTTGTAAATAATTCTCTTTTGCAGCTCTTCAGCTTGTCCTTAATTTCTTTATTATGACCACAATTTCAAGTTGGCTTCCCGACGTGTATTTCATTGTTTCAACTCGAAAGTGCGATCTTATGAGTCTGGTGAATGTTAGTATTCAAATACCACTGAGCCATGACTTGCCTGAATGATCCCTTAAGGAAACCAAGAGTCAGAGCCCAATGCAACGTTACTGAATAACACTGCGGCAGTATAGGCGCAAATTAACGTTAATTGGTTTTGAGTAAAACAATTGGAAAATATACACAGTTATGGTGCATTCTTGTGATGATTTCATATGTTTCTCATAAGGGAGTACATTGCCAACAGTAGCTACTCCACATCACTATTTTCTTAACATTATATTACTGTACATTATTATTGAACTAAGGAGAATGTTAGTCGATGCTAGCCTGTAGTTCTGCGAGCTTCTTCCGTTAATTTAGGCAGTTAACTTATGATCGCTATAGGTGTTTTTAAGTTTTATTCGAACCGAAGCAGTGTAGTCATAGCGTATGACAATTCCAAAGAGGGTTTCAGCTGCCTACGGGAGCTAAGTCTTAATCAAATCATTTACTCGTCATAGTACACTAGTTTTTTCGCAGACTTTGACAGAGAACCAATACTGAGTATGTGTATGCTAAAGTCCTCCCTCCGAACAGGGATGATTACCATAATCACGAGTTCGAAGGTAATGGGAATATTAAACCGGATTTTGACGTCTTGGTCGAAACATGCTTTTTCCAAGTTCTGATCATCATCAGTCGAGTATCATCCCAGTTTATGTTCTATTCTTCTTGTCCATTGACCATCAGTCTTTGTTCCAAAGCTAGACGGTGCGTAGAAAGATTCATGTTCAAGAATCGATAGGGATGGGGACTCCAAATTTTTCTTTCTGTGTTTCTAGTCAAAGCATCCTGCTCATACACCGATTTGCTTTAAGGTATAAAGAGCGCTGAAAATCCTGAATGGTGTATATAGTTCTTAACGATGTGGTATTATGGAAAATTTCCTGGCATCGTCAGAAGTACATTATTTCAGATGCACTGCCGAAAAACCATTGGAGTTCTTGTTTCTTTTGCTATGATCCGATTCGGCATCAGTAACATGATGTCGCCCCTTTTCAGTGTATCTGTATCTCAAACCATAGATCCAAAGCGTCTCCAATTTAGAGCCATCGCAGCAATCAAAAACTTTGAACAATCAGAGCTAAGTGTAACATTCTCGGATTGAGCCGATTCTGAGCTGGACCGTAACATTCTTATGTAGTAGAGTACCTCGCTCTCCGTACTTTAACGTTTATGCTTCTTGGTCTGCTATAAAGTGGTTTTCATCTGCCGTCAAGTCAGAAATATCCATGTACTGTTAGTGACGTGCTGATATTTTGGTTGCGAAAAGTATCGAGTAGTTTTTGTCAGAACATCCTTTAGCATATGCGCTATTGGCCTCAGTATCTGTGGAGGTTTTATGAAATAGATATTACGATTTAGAATGACATGAAGTTGTAGGTAATAAATATTACGATTGACAAAACTGTCGAAACAAATAAAATCTTTTCCAGCTGCCTTTTACGTTCAGACGTGACCAGGCAGCACTACGTAATACTCAAGTTGTGTTTATTCTGACCACTAGATAGATCGAGTTGACCTGAACCGTAAACAAATCACCTTGTCGTGTACGAGCCCAGACACGCCAGGGTAGGAGTAGAGGTGAGTCTGTTTTTGAAAAGAAATATTTCCTCTTATGATGCTGTGAATGCAGTGTACCTCACAAACCAAGAGGTTTGTTTATGCAAAAGACTCAAAAGGTTATCTCAACAACCACATGTAGGCATTCTAATTATATTCTGAGGCTAGGCATTAACCCGGTTGAATTTCTGTAAAGGAATGGGGCTCTGCATTTCTTAAATTCTTCACACGCTGACCCCTTCGAGTGGATTTTTTTTCCACTGTTGTTGAAGTCTGAGACGCAGTTCTTTTCATAAACTAGATGACAATTGCAGTTTTCCTTAACTTTGGCTTCTTCTGAAATTCTTCCGTTCTAGATGTAAATATGAATTTCAGCTCCTCATAGTTACTGACGACGCTGATTTAAAATAATAATTAATGAACAATGTTTCGACCAACCAGTGTTAATGTTCAGCTTGTTGAAAACATGTTATTGACGGGCAGTGTTCATCGGTTGAAATATTTGTCAATTATTGTTAAAAATCATTGTCGTGATGAGCCACATGGAGTTCAATTTTATATTTAACTCTAACAATCTGTCATAAAATTTCCGGCAAAGTTGCTAACGCGGAACAAAACTTCTGCTGTTTCAAAGGAAACTATTTTTCATGTATCTTAGTTATCTTGAGCTTGTCGACGATATATCAAGAAAGCGATTATCATGAGTTTTGCTGGTTAACCATGTTTATGGTGAACAAACCGATTTTGGGTAGTTTAAGTGGTTGGTATAGCTGAAAAATGTAAACACAGTGTTGATTTTAATTGTACTTAAAAGTAACGCCTGAAAATCTCGACCTCTTACATGATTTTTTCACTTCGAGCAACGTACTCATTTCCCTCTTTGAATATGAACATTGTTGTGAGTTGACTAAACGGAATTTTTCGTTTGTGTGGCGCAGTGCTAACATTTGACCCATAACATGAATCTCGCACGTGTGTCATGCCTGCATGATAATCCGCCGGCTTTACATAGCATCAAGGGGGTCAATGTGGAGCGCGGTCGCTGGTTACGTAATTTGTTTTCGACTGTCCGTTGTTATTCGACCGCTGGCTTCGCGTTTGCCTCCATTCCCGAACACCGCGGTTATCGTCTATGTCAGCCGGGTCAAGATATTGCGTAATCTCTTTGTGTTTGAGTGGATGGTCAAACTCCCGCGTTGAGGGTGACCAATCGGCGCCGATTCCATGATCGATTATTGTCTGCGATCTGTACTTTAAAAGGGCTTGCACAATGACGAGCACTCAGTGTATTCCTTAGGGGCGTTCGAAGTTGGTAGGTGACGTGTTGTGGACTCCGTGAAATTGCTGAGCTCGTTTCGGGTCCGGTTGGAATGTGATGAAGTAGGTTTTGCCATCACAGCCTTCCTGGCCTGAGC
>UZAM01000039.1:0-11507 GCA_900618415.1 Soboliphyme baturini
GGCCTAAGGGCCCTTTTAAGCAGGTCACGGCTCCATGGTATTTGAGCACCTGCGGTGCCTGGATACAAAACCGCATCACTAGGTTGGACCGAACAAAGGTTTGTTCGGAGACCTGCAAATATGGATACCACGATCCGTTGGCACATTTACACAAAAAAATTAAACCCGAGCTTATCGATTTACTAGCATAAAGCTAGTTTTTCGATACCGCCGCTAAGATATATAATCCTTTTCAGCTCTTGATACTGGACCTGCTTAAAAGGGCCCCTTAGGCCGCTAGTAGCAAAGGGCCAGTGCTTACGCTGCTTCAATCCGGCATCAAAAACTAAAAAGGATTATATATCTTAGCGGCGGTATCAAAACTAGCAATATGCTAGTAAATGAATAAGATTGGATTTAATTTTTCTGTATAAAATCAATTTCCTTCAAATTTTCCATACTGAATTTAGAACGGTACATCCGTCGCCGAAATTTATAATCTGAAAATAAAACACTAACTGGAGACGCGTCGATGAAATGATGATGCAAAAATTTCAAATTTCATTTGAAATATAAAACGCAACGGAAATATAATCCCTGAAAAAAGCTGCTTTCCAGTGCAGACGGTTTGTTCATTTCCGACTGTCAACCGGGTGCAAACTCAGCACTGCCAAGAGAATTGTGGCAAGGCATCTTGTAAATCTTAGCTACCTGTCCAACACGGTACTGAAATCAAAATTTATACCGGCTCGGTCGTCGCCCGGGTTACCAAAAGCTGCGGCGAATAAACGCAGACTACCAAAAGTCAGCGATCAGAACCAACTTCACGCCTTTCGGCAGCTGGAGATACAGAAGCAAGACGATGGCTGCCGAAAACTGAAAAGGAGACGAAGATGCCAGTCTGCAACGAAAGCGCTACCAGCTTAGAGAAGAGGAAGCAGAAAGCACGACGATATTACTGAACGTTACATACGGTTCCGCGGAAACGATAACGATAGTAGGAGAACAAAGTCAGAAACTGAAGCATCTCCTCGCTCAGAGAGAAAGGGCACGAGCTAAGCGATGAGGCTGCAAGGGAACAACAGTAAATAGTGGGACGATAGTCGATATATGTGGCGCCAAGGCTCTGGAATGAACTTCTGGAGGTAGACGCTATTCTAATTAGGTATGGAACCCACAAAACGGGCTCAGGACGCTGTAGTTCTGGTAGAACCCCACTTGGCTGACACTAATTGAATGAAAGAATGTCAGCGGGAGACTAGCAGCTATCGACTAAAGTTACAATAATATATGCTTTGACATTGTTACCAGTCAACTATGCGCCCAACTCGGGAGGGGAAATGAGTTCTTCCTGGAAAAAGTAGATGCTCTGTTTGAAATGCCGACTACGTAATTAATCATTCTAATAGAATATTTCAAGGTGGATGTCCCATCAAACGCTGAAAAGTGAAAAGGGTGATTGGAAAAAACGGCAAAAGCGACCTCAACAATAACGGCGTGAAGCTGTTGCGGTTTTGTGAACGACGAAATGCCTGTTATGAACACCTTCGAGCATAAAATCGTGCATCAGCGTACTTGGTATAGAGAAGTCTCTGCACAAAAGCTATGATTAATTTGATAACTGAATCGTCTTTCTTAGAGCGCTTTTTACTGGACGCTCGCTTCAAGTAAACTGCAGAACTGTCAAACGATATTCACCATGATGTTCGCACCCTCCGCTGCAAATGATGTAGAAGCATGGAAAGGCTCAACGAGAAGCAACCAAAAAATCAAATAGAAACCATTATCTTCTTCAGACGAAGGCAAAATTTACAAACAACATCGCATGACGGTCTGAACAGATCCCAGACATGACAGATGACGTGAACAGCGAGTAAAAAATCTGTAATGACGGCTTACTCTGGGCTACCACCGAATGCTGCGAATTACAATGCGTTGGCCTGATGCCGGGAGGTTGGAAAAGAACTTCCTGGTAAATACGAGAAGTTCATCTGGCCCTCAGGGAGAAGAAAGCTGCACTGAAGAAGTAGCTTGGAAGGAATAAGCCTTCAAATTGAATGCGAGACGAAGAGCGAGAGGCTGTAGCGAAAGCAGTGGTCAAAGTGACCCCTAATTACTGGGAAAATTCCGGTAGGGGTTGGAGCCAAATCTTCAGACGGGAAACAAGGCATTATGGCAGACTATCAGCTGCCCCCAAGAGCAGTTTAACAGCCCAATATGAGAAGTTCTCTCTCTTACCAATGATGACCGTATAATTAGGTTGAGATAATCCTTAACTTGGAGCACCGTAGAAAAACTCGCCTGAAAAACAGCAGGAAACGGATATTAGTGTTCCAGTGGATGAAGTCACGGGAGCTGTAAAAGGCTTAAAACATTGTAGGAACTGAAAGCAGCAGGAATCGAAGAAATCCGCCTTGACATGCTTAAAGACTTAGGCGGAGGAGTGCTATGACAAGCACGTGTTTCTCAAACTGCAATGGCCACGAAGAAGACACCAGGGGTCTGGAGAAAGGGGGTTGCAGTAGCCCTGGTAATGAAGGGAAACCACAGAAAGTGCTCCAATTACCGGCCTCTCGGTAAAAGTCTATGCAACAGTGTGGCTTCAGGTCAGGATGAAGCAGGTCCGATGAGATCTTCGACTCATGCGAGACTGTTGACAAATCGTGGGAGTTCGCTCATTCGATTTACATTTGTTCTGTAGACCTGGAAAAAGCCTATGCCCGGATTCCGCGCAACAAGCCTTGGGCATGTCTGTAGACGTCTGGGATATGTAGCCAGCTGTTACGAGCCATCTAGTGACCAGCATCTAGCAAGTATTGCGGCAGAGTAAACTGCGTTAAGTGGAGACCTTCCAATCTTTGCACTGGTCTTCGCCAAGACTGTGTTCTATCCCCTCTCCCGTTTGTGTTTCACCTGGATAGAATAGCCAGACGCAGCCAGGGCGATGAGTATATCAGCGCAGATGTTGGAACGAGAAGGTTGCTGCTCACAGACGACTTTGTTTTGTTGGCATCTTCTGAAACTGATCTAAAGCGCCCTCTGGAAAGGTAAACCGAGTGCGACATAGCCGACATAAGTGTGAACGTATCTAAAATGAAAAGCTTGGTGCTTTTTCATTCTTCTGCTCGTTTCTCTTTTCAGGTATACAGAGAGGCAGTAGAGCAGGTGGATACGTTCAAGTCCTCAGGGTTGTGTTTACTAATGATGGAAAATTTGAGGAGATCGACCGGCGGATTGGAATGGCAAGCGACGTTCTACGTGAATTAGCGCGCGAACCGTTGTGGCCAAAGGAGAGCTGAGTCTAAAGACTAAGTTCAGTCTTAAGTTAATCCTCATTCCGTTGTTCAACTACAGGGGAACTGTCTCGACAGAGTGCACTCGAGACTGTGGTAATTTTCTCCGAAGTTTAAACGTTTTCACATGATCAGTAATGTTGGAAATACTGACACGTGTTTCTCAACTACCCGAAAGAAGTGTTGCTACCGAGACACTGACTGATGGATCGATGTGAATAACAAATCGCTTCGGTTGCTAAAGCAAAACCTTGTTAAGTCAGAATCTTGTTTTTCTGCCTTTACAATATATCAAGATTTCATTCGTCGGTAACTTGAAATGCTGTTACGCTACGTGATTTAAAATATCAGCTGAACAAAAGTCGACCTTAAAATGCAACAGCTGCGAAAATACTATAACGCCATGGCCTACTTAAGCGGTCTTCGATGAGTGTAACAGTAATGAGAGAGTACAACAAATCTGAATAAGCTAGCTGCGTGGAATTATGTTCATTACGTTCGCAAAGCCACACGTACCCTTTGTAAATCCTGTGCATTTATGAAAAGAATGATAATGAGCAATAAAGAAGTAACAACTAGTAAATCTGGCTGAACTGCGAATCTGAGCCGGCAATTGCAATATCAGTAGAGTATTACTCTGGAAGGTAACAAATATATTAACAAGCAATCGAAAATGCCACATCGAATCATCCCGCCGCTACAACGTGGCAAACAGCCCTTCTATGAATGCATTAAAACGTGAAAAATGTTTTTACGAGACTCAGCAAATTCCTTTTCGATCTGCCGCGCTTCTTGCTCCGTAGCACGAGGGAGAATGCCAGGATCTGAAAAACCAGTGCGCAAGAGTGATCCGATGACCATCAGCGACAGCAAGCCGGCTACCGCTGGTACAAATGAAGTCAGTTTTACAGCAAGGAACGGAGCACTACAAACAAGCTTAAAAACTATTTAATGCGCTTGAAATAAGGCTTACTCAAAAACCATGAAGAGAACAACGCAGATAACGATGGCAAAGACCGTCATGAGAAATATTCCTATCGATCTGGCCATTATGATGTGACCATCGCACAAAAATCGGCTCCGACCAGGGAACTCTTGCCATTTCCGTTTTTTCGTCGTCATGCGCTAAAATGAATACCTAATGTGATTAACCACATGTGACCACAATCATTAGCTGCAACAAAGCGCATATTAAATGAGTGAATTCATACAATAAGCAAGAGGAACGACAAAGGAAACGCTCCATCTTCTAAGCGATACCTTGAAAACTTATACGAATTTATGTTCAGAAATTTAGGCTGATCAAATGATAAAGAAAAAGAGGTTGTTTTCTAATTCAATGGCTATAAGCACAAAGAAGTATCAAAGCCAATAAAGAGCAAACTTACTAGAAGCTTATCACATTGTCATGAAAATTCAATTTTGTTGTAAATGAACAAATGGCGTAGGATTACAAATTTAGTTATCGATTTAATTTCTACGTGTACCGTCATCGAACTAGAGTAGGTACAGTAACTTTGATTTCGCTGGTATCAAAAACTCTAAAACGATGAAAGCTACAGATGGATTTAAAAACAATCAAAATTAAGGAATTCAAAAAATTTATGGATTTATTATAGAAACTGCTCTCCATATCCTACCTCAACGCCATTCTCGTAAAAAAAAGCAGGCAACGAATCTGGTAAGAGATAACATGGCAGGACAAAATGCGATATTGTCAGAGCGTCTACCGTATCCGTGAGGACTAATCATCAACCCATAAACGGTCGGGCAACGTTGCTTTAATAGGCGGTACTGACTGGGCTACCTATGCCCTCAAAAAAAGCAGCCGCGCAGTGGGTTGGCAGTTTGCCTGGCACTTCAGAGATGCCCTGTTCAAACCCCACGCGCCGCGAAAAATTTTCTCTTATTAACTGATAATTCACTTGGGCAAGCAATTCACCCCACTGCCGCAATTCACCTCAACTAACTTATAGCTGACTAAAAACCAGTCCACGGTTAAAAGTACATTTAATTTCAATTTCAAATAGGCAGAGTTCTGCTTAAAAGAGTAACGCTTCGAATACAAAACTGGACGAACTGAGGACCGCAGTTTGTATTAATTCCCGAGGAACACATGACAAAATCTTCTATCTGACGGTCTCTTCTATCCTCTGAAGTAAAGACAAAAACTTATGGATATGACGTGGACGATAACTGACGATATCAAGAAATAAAAATAAAATAACTTTCTTTCGCCATTCAGAAGGTCAAGATTTGCACAAACGACACCCAAGCTTGAGCTATCATTTTGTCATTGCTCTAAACAGAGAAATAAATCTGTAATAGATTGAACGAATTGTAATACTTCTTTCGATATTGTGTCGAGGCACGGACTGCGAATAGCGCAACAATAATCGATGTGAGCCAACTGCAAAAATAAGCGTTTGATGAACTAGCAGTGGTCGCAAACACTGTCCGACGTGCGAGAATAATGAGTCCATTTGATGAATGCCGAGGCTTGGCAAAATACTGCAACGCTAGCTAACATAACTCAGAACCAGTACATGCCACCCCAAATAATCACTTTGCGAACGGTAGCAGATTTGACAAAGCGGAGTTGGCGCGTCAAGAATTTTAAATCTGTATATATAGAGTCAAAATATTTTCAAGAAAAACTTTAGAGCGTCATTAAAAGACGACGGGTATTAGAAAAAACGAGCAGCAATGAGAAACAGATATGAGTTAGAGAAACAAGTAACACAATTATCGCGACGCACGCAAACAAGGAAAGGAAAATTACATGGCCAAAAAGACCCGCGAGAGTTAGGACACCAACGTAGAATGCTAAAACAATGACGAAAAAGAGTGAAAAACTAACGGAAGTTCTATAGAGAAAAAAATGAGAATATGTATCCAAAAAACAATACAGGAAGCCAAAAAATCGAAGCAAATCGAACTAGGATATTAACTCACTTAATGGAAAATCAACCAGATAAACTATTTTATTATTATGTCGAATGAAATCATGAAGAAGAAGGCACTTAAAGATACCTGTATAAAAACGGGGTTTCTGTACAAAACTAGGCGTTTCAATAGTATCAAAAACGATAAGTCGCTATAAGCTTGAAAAAACTAAGGCAATGCTGTAAAGACAATCTTAGGAGAACATGGATACTGTATCAAAAGTGACCATGAAAAAGAAGAACACTTTGTGTAAAAGCGCGAAAAGTAGGTCAATCTAACTGTCTCCCGTAACGAAGAGGTAAACCAAAGGACGTAAGGAACTACAAGGAAATTTTATTGAGCCGGTAACAAACGAACATCAATTACGTATCCGAAATCTCTACCTCAAAGAAACCAAATACCGACGTTGGCGGGCATCTCTAGGACCTTCATACAGCGAATGTTGGCTTTGTCCGTCATTTGGACACTTGACGGAATTTTCGCTTTCTTAAACAGGGCAATTAATGCGTCTTTCACCTCATCGAGCACTTTTCCCTAGCGATGCCGGTAAGGCTTGACAATTGGTGAATAGGCGAGAAAGGGAGGCTCTCTGGCAATCCTGGAGTTCGGGAGGAATTTCCGCGTAACGCCGCAGATGTTTGACTGAAAAGTGTCTAACGTCTGCTCAATCTCCAATAAACCAACGCACAATTCGAACTGCTTACTTTCTTGCATCGGAAGCAATTGAATTACGCGCTAAATCGAAGAAGGTCTATGAAATAACGTCGTTTAGCAGTCATCAGCAGATAAATCTGTTAGTTTAGGTTGTGCTTAACAGCGAATATGTTTTTGTTGTATAATCCGAAGTTCGCCTTCAAAACCAGAACTTCCGTCATAAACACGACCGCCCAATAAAATAGAATATACATAAATTACAGAATTTAAACTATATATGCAGAAAGCACAGCAAATAACATAACAATATCGGTGCTCCAACACAACTAATGCAAAGTTTAAAATCAAGAACTGCGGCAAACTCCGGCTCAATGCTACAGGCAAATATATACAAACAACGTAAATGTTACCTCTCAAGCGACTGTAACTGCAAAGGCCAATGGGCATGAAATCGACGTTGCTAAGCCCAGTTTATCAAACCGTTACGCTATGCCAGTGTCACCAAAAGCAACCTTAATCGAAGCACCTTACACGTCGGTCAAACTGCAGTTGCGGATGGCACGTCGGGCTGAAATTCGCAGAAAATCGTAAAGCAAGAATAGAAGGGCAAAAAACGGACAGAAAGCTGAACCGTTCGCCGATAGCGCGTTCGAATTTTACAAACATGGAGGCCGGAAAAGCAAAGTTGAGCATGTTTTAAGAATGAAATTCAGAAATAGATACCGCTACACTTTCAAGACTACTACTCTATCAGACGATGATAATCTGTCGATTAGCTCAATTTACCATTAGTAATAAACGGCGATGTTAGTCCAAACATTTATATTCTGTCGGTAACTTTATCAAGACGGCTTCAAATGTCATGACGCCCAAAGGCCGAAGACAGCGGTACCGCCGTCAGATAAGACAGTCTGATGCGCGAGTGGGCACTGTGAACGCAGTACTACAATGGAGCGTGATTCGGCCACAGGTGAGGGTGGAGTTAGTAAATGCCGCAACACTCGATGATAATAAGATGTGGCCGCAGTATAACAAAATATGCTGTGGAAACAAAAGAAGTCATAGCCGGTTCCAAGCGCAGCTGAAAAATCGATCAGTGCCATAGTCAAGTCAGTATCTCTCTGTTGTTGTTTTGGGTCATGTGTCAAATTCTGACTCTTAACTTAGTTATCTAATTGCAGTTTCGGGCTTATGATTGTAGAAGGTTTCAAAAGATTTTTACATTCAAGTCAGCGTAGTTTCTTTTTATAAGACCATATATAAGCTTTAATTCTTACGCTGCGGAACGACTGCAGTACCACGATGAGGGATCGTATACCAGTTTCACCGCAATGGGTTAGACAGCATTATTTTTTCTTCCTAAAGGCCTCAGGGGATACTTCAACAGATTACTGTTAAATTGCACTTTCGCATCCGCGGCAATCGGCTAGTCGTACATTACTTTAACTGAATGGAGCAATACGCTGTTAGTTCTCAACGACTTTTCAGGAGCTAATGCCGATAACCCTTACATTTTTTACCTGCAAAGACAAAAACTGGTTACACAAGGTAGGAGTAAGACAAAGGCACAGCTCTACATAAGCGAATCATCTGTTATTCCATTACTCCCTTGTTTCTAGATGTCTACAGGCTTTGCTTCACATTTTAGAATCAATAGTTTATCGAAGAAATACGCATGTTAATAAACTGGAGCAAAATCATGCTCGTTATCAATGATATTTCAGGAACCAGTATTGAGAATGTAGTCTTCTTCTTCTTCATCTTCATCTTCCATCGCCACTTCTCCTTTCGGCTCGCAAAGGAAAACGCGTCAGACAGAGCTTCCAACGTTCCCGATCCTGTGCCAGTGTCTGAGCTTTGGCAGAAGACAATTTGAGTCTGGAACAGACTCCTTCCATATATTTGCACCAGGCTAGTCTTGGCCGTCCCTTGGGCCTTCTGCCGGTCGCTTTCCCAAGAAACAGCTGCTAAGCCTTCCTTTCTTGAGGCATTCGCAACATATGCACAAACCATCGCAGCTGTGACTTCTCAATCTGGAGAAACAGAGGCTGTACCCCAAGGCTCTCCCGGATGTCACTATTCCGGACCATGTCTAGACGCGTAAGGCCAGCGACTTGTCTAAGAAAGCCCATTTCAGCAGCTTGTACCCGGGTTCGAATCTTTTCAGTCCTGGTCCACGACTCATAACCGCAGATAAATATAGGGGTAAAGATCGACTTGAACACCTAAATCTTAGTTTTCAGACTGAGCTCGGGTTTAGTCACAACGGGAATATAGTACAAATCATAAATTGAAACAGCATAAAACAGTTTATATATACACAACAAAAACAATTCGGAAATCTAATGTTTTATCGGTACCGATACTTTCTGTCACAGGCCTTGCTCAAAGAAAAGAAACGGGTTGAACTTGCATGTTCCTTTTGTCGCACGCAGTTATTCTAACTTTTAGAGCCATAAGCCGAGCTTCTGGTCCGTGTTGCTGGTAAAATAGTTCCTTGGAGACAGGGGCAATAGGCCTCATCAAATTCACGCAGAGTTGGTATGCTTTGTAACGGTTGACGTAGTCATCGGACTGGGTGATTAATGCCTGAAGCGCATGCACAGCCAGTATTTTTCTTTGATGAGCACAAATTCACGCGTACTGAAACTAAACTGGTGCAACCGCATCATGAACGACAGCATTCTGGCGTTAGCTACCTACAATGACATACAGAAATTACAGTTTCTCAACGCTTAAGTCGTACATGATGAACAGCAACGTTCCTGTTACCATTTTGCCCCTTTCTTACGAATTCTAAAGGGTAAATTGAAATCGAACTTTTGTTCAGTCGAGAGTGAAACAACGATCAGTGCAAACAGCGTCTGCAGTTCTTAGGATTGTTTAGGTTAGCAAGATAGCGCACTCATGCAAGGCTTATTATGTAATGAAGCTTAAACAATATTTATAGCATAATTTTTCATGACGGAATGAATTCGCATGAAATCCTAACGTTCACGGAAGGGAATTTGATGATGTGGCTAAAATAAACAACGCTGCCATGAGACATGCTTTGACAGAAAGTGCTCAGGAAAAGAAGATAGTCACTGATCGATCATCTGCAGAAAAGTCACTAAGGCTCTCTAACTCATTAATTGCTTATGAGAAAACCCAGACAAAAACGCCGAAAGATCGGAGACCAGCATATTACACGACAGAAGAAACTGAATGGAGAAACTGAATGGAATGGAGAATCCACTGCCAATGAGGCGTCGTTAGTCCAGAGACACAATATATACCTCTTAATATTAAGATGAGAAATGCTGAAATGAAATGGCGTTAGGAATCTTAAACAGCCAGTTTTTACAGGGCCACTAAGCTAAGATAATAGCAAGACAGCAACTCACCACGACTGTTGTACTTATTGTTGCTGGAAATGCACATAAAGAGTCAGCATCTGAAACTTCATGGGAAGCGAGAAAGGTACTGCTTAAATCAGGAGTATCCCTCATGTGCTGAAGGAACTAAAATACAATGGAGTCCTGCCTGCTTAAGTAGCCCCTTAACTGTGTATGAGCAAGTGGGTAATGCCACAATGCCACCAAATCTAGTGTAGTAAAGTTTATGCGCTTACTAATGTAGTCCCATCGAACTCCCACTTCTTCCCCATTTGGGTGTTTCAGATAAAGCAATACTTTGCACTAAATACTTTGTATCCGCTCCTGAAACATTACTTGTGATGAGCAAGGAACCGCTGAAGCTAATAAAATTATGCAAAATCCATCTAGGTACTGCTGGTGCTCAATTACTAAAGAAATTTGGGCAGCATAAAAGAACCCTAATATGTCTACGAACAAGGGCTGCTGAAATAATGCCCAGTAAATAGAGTGGCCGGAAGTATGCTTACTGATATTTAATTAAGCACTCTTCGCAAAATTATGAGTATCATTTAGCAATCAAAAAAAACATAACCCTGATGTTCTGAAGCAGACTTCACGGTGGGAGTTTCCGATACCGGCGTCAATATATGATATTAAAATTAATGATACCGGATTTACACTGTGCGTTTTCAGTTTTAAAATCTGGTATGATTAATTTTAATATAATTTAACTGTTATCACAATACCGGACAAAAGTTCAATTTCATAGTGTGAGATTTTGATTCGGGAACTGTTTGAAGCACTGTATGATGATCCTACCTCCGCGAGCCGAAAGGAGAAGCGGTTATAGAATATTAAGATGAAAAGATTTTGAGACATCTGCTGTTTAGCATGAAGAACAACATATACCCCAAAGAAAATCGTATATTAAAGTAAATTTGGTCAACGTTGAAATGTCCGTCATTCTTCACTTTTATAACTGGGACTCTGCCATGGCCGATCCCAAGCCCGGATGAGAAAGAAGGAGCGTTGGAGACAGTGGCAAGTCTCCGTAAAATTCAGCCATCAACCACACATGGTACTGATACCTTCGAAAATTATACCGGCCCGGTCGTTGCCCGGGTTACCAAGGGCCGCGCAGGCTGTTGGGAGACCGAGGCAGACTGCGAAAAGTCGGCGATCAGAACTTGCTCATTGCCCTCTGAAAGCCGGGGGCGTGGCAGCACAACGACGGCTGACGAAGACCGACGCAACGACGACGAAGATATCAGTCAGC
>UZAM01000040.1:0-11481 GCA_900618415.1 Soboliphyme baturini
TGGGGGGGGGGTAGATTTGTACCAAGGCCAACGCTTCATTTTGTTGTAGCTTCAGTCGGACGATTACCAACCTTCCGCTGACATGTTTCTAATCAAGAATTCTATCTGCGAGGTTGGGTTCTACCAAAACAACACCGGCCTGAGCGCGAGTCGTGATATCGGCGCCTGAGTAGAATAACTTCCATCCGCTGAGGTTCAAGAGTCCAGAGCCTTGGTGCTCGTTGACGAGAGTCCAACAATGTCGAGTTGGTACCTTCTGGTCTCATCAACTAACCCTCTGTGTGAGGATAAGTTCCAATTTTAGACTTTAAGCTCCCTAGTAGTGGCGTTCTTGTGGACACTTTTCTGACGTGCTGTAATGGCATCGCGCAGTCTGCCTCCTCCGTTCAGAACGGGTAGTGACTCAGTTGCTGTCTGGTATCTTCGTCGTTCGGTCGGCCTTCGTCAGCCGTTGTTGTGCTGCTAACCCCCCGTTCCCCGGCTGGCAGAGGGCGACGAGAAGGTTCTAATCGCTGACTTTAGGCAGTCTGCCTCAGTCCCCCAACAGCCTGTGTGGCCCTTGGTAACCCGGGCGACGACCGAGCCGGTATAATTTTCGATGGCGTCAATACCATGAGTAGCAGGTGGCTAAATCTTACGGAGACTTGCCACGGTCTCAAACCCTCCTCCTTTCTCAACTGGGCTTGAGACCGGAAACGGCGGAGCAAAGAAGCTATTACGAAATTTAAAATACCTTAGCATGTTACGGCATGGATCTCTGAAAGGCATGAAGATAATTCGCACAAAATTCGAAGATGTAGTATAAATATCTGTGCTCGTTTTGTTCGTTAAGATTTAGGTTTAAACTAAGGATTGTCGGGAATACCGAGTCACTTATTTTCGAAGACCAATTGTCTTTTTTGGTCGCGGAGGCGGACACGGTGTCAGACCTGCTTCCAACGTTCCTGATTATCTGCCAGTGTTTGAGTTTCTGCAGAAAAGAACCGAAGTCAGAAGCAGAATCTTTTCGCGCACGTGCCCCAAGTTAACTGAACATATTTATTTTATCAAATTATGTACATGGAACCTAATGAGCGAATCCTCCACGAACAAATTTCATAGGCAGTGCAATATGCCGTGAAATCGGGTCTTAGAGGAGTCATCAGATATTTGACCTACTCTGTAGTACGAACAGCTGATGAGGTTTATGCGGCTGCATCATGGAACTTGGACGAAAGGTTTGCAGGCCACCGTCCGAAATCATCCAAAATTTACGCGTGATGAATCTAGTCGCGTAACGCGTAGGCAATAAAAGTTTTGTTTTGTTTGTTCGGTGGCCCGAATCATGCAAAGACAAATTCCTTAGAGTTACGATGAATTTATTCCTTCAAGTAGTCTAATATAAATCGGAAGAGCGGAAGATGAAAACAAAGCTTCATGGATACCATTAGCAAGTAAGAAGTTAACCTCTGCTTACGCTGTCAGAACCTGAGAAATTCAGCACGACAGCTTTGTCCAAATGTGTATATTAATGTCCTCATTCGTATATTCATTCAGATCAATTCTGGGAAGTCAAAGCGTCAGATATCATTAGTCTGGGTACTTGGTCCTTGAGCCTGATACACCACATGACCATTACAACAGCAACATTCGTGTCATATTCCGGAAAGAAGGATCATACAAGTAGTGTAATATCACAAGATCGAAAGCGTGACTGACCACCTATCTGGCTATCAAAAGATGAAGCAGTCATATTCTACATGTAGTTACTTTTCAAACTAATTGAGGGGAAAACTTATCAGCATCTCTTGTCGTTTCGCCGATTCCTCAGAACTGGCAACAAATTAGGACACACACGAAAAGAGCATATATTCAACAAAAAATGGCATAAACAGGCTAATACAGGTCAAATAGTACGAAACGGCATCTGAGACTATGAGACTATAAACGGTAGTTCTTTATTAACGATGTTGTAATTTTACTTTGAAGTTCTACGGTGATAAAAGACATATTAATTAGGAGTGCATTAAGTGCAAAAATATAATTTTTTAAAAGGCCAAATTTCCAACAGAAACAAACAAAACAAAAAGTTGCTTGCACTGTTGTCCGCTGGTCGCTAACACAGCGCGACAGCTGATCGTCGAGCAACAAACAAGTTGGTAAACACTGGACACTTCCGCATTCGTTTCAAATGGAACGGAAGCGGAAGAATCGCACCGACGTCGCACAAAACAGTTTTAAAGCACTGCTTCGCTACGTGAAACTATAAGCTAACTAAAGACTAAAAAACAATTAACAACTGTATACCGTAAGCACGGGTATATCGTAGATTTCCCGAGCCTCCCCGACTTCTGAAGACTCTGCCAAATCGGCGACCAAGAAGCTGACCGAATCGGTGAGGTAGGAGCTTAACCTGGCGCCGTTTTCCGTCAGCACTCGTCGCACCTACATAGAACGAAACAAACAGCTAGGGTCAATGCCTGGACAGGCAACTACAGCATATGACGTACCAAATCAACCTTAGATTCATCGATCGCCCTGGGAACGATATACACCTTCAAATTTTGGAACAGCGACATCATGTATAACAGGAAATAACAAAAGGCCCGCCAACGGCAAATTCACGCAGCACCGAGATCATTCTTTTTCGTAACAGGATAAAGACCCTTACAGTTCCAGACTGGGGAGCTGATTAAAATTACCATAAATTATACTACAGTATCCATTGTTATAAGCAGCAAGGCAATATTATATGTTGATTGATTAAAAAGATAATTTCATACATGATATGTAATAAATTAATCGCTGTAAGCGCTATGGGACTTGTACCATTAATTAAATGCTTTTTCGACGGAAAATTTTTTACTGCTCATAAAACTGGTAATATATAGAGTTTTGCACTTAAAAATCCAGAAGTAGCAATAGATTATGCTTTAAAAATATTACTGTTATTTTATACGCGTGCATAGTTCTTCGTCGCAGTAGTCTGCAAAATACTTATTCTACGTATGTGTCTAATGCTTAGTTTAGTTTTTCCACCTTCCGGATCTCACAGGATCCTTCTGGGGATAGCGGACTTCCAGTGCCTCCAAAAGCCATTGAGCATGTTATTTCCACAAATATCTCAGATGAAGTTTGCGGCTAACAAGTATCATCCCCTTTCAGTAACTTAGCGATGATTAACTAATACGGTTAAGTTGTTTGTCGACACTTCGTGCGAAATATGAATCGTGGTAAATTTCTATATTGGAGACTTCCTTTTCTAATTTAGCTTTGCATTTCCACATTGCACTAATTTTGAATCAGCTATCAGTTTGGTGAATTGCAGTCGTAAAGTGCCCTCATCAAACAACATAGCCGTATGTCTCGTACGCTTGGGATTGCCACATCTAAGCACCGCAGTGACTCTATTATTCATAGATCAAGGAGCTTATACTGATTTCCTGCTAGTCGCACTGAAACACTGCAGGATAGGTTCCTAGCTCAATGAAACAGACGGTTAATAACAGTAGATTTGGAATTGTGAGTATAAACCCAGCATGTATTAACCAACTGTGCAACTGCCTTCCCTAAACTGTCAATGCCCTTCTCCGACTTTACTGCAGCTTCAATACTCCTCCTAGGCTGCGCTTGTTTGAAAAATTCGGCAGCAAATGTCATGAACCTAGACTTTTGTCATGGTTCAGCGATTATTTTTCGTATCAGTCCCAATTTTGACACAGATGGTAAATGAAAATCTACTGTTACAGTAAGTGATGGGGGATAGCTTCAAGGTTCTGTGCTCTCGCCGTTGATATTCAACTTTTACACAAATTCAAAGGGCGTTAATCACTTGTGTGAAAAATGCGTTAGATTACAGATTTATATATTCTGTAAGATCTGCCAATGACTTCAATGCGCATCCGAAAGCAGTTTCCTATGCATGAACTGCGTTAGCAGAAGCTTGATTAATACTGCATCACAGTGATGTTAATCACCCTTTTTGCAAAACTCACTCAGCTTGCACCTTGCTTTTATCAGATCACTATTTTGTCCGAAATGGAAGTTGTTTCAACGAAAGATCAAGAACGACGACGTCCACTGATTGCACGCAACAGCTTCGACTCAAACACATTGGCATGACCACACAAGGACTGAAATCATTCGCACTCATATACAGGTGATCTTAATGAACGGGAAGATTAAAGAGAACTTAGCCCTGGCAGAGAAAATAGTTAAGCAGAACCCGTTTGCTCTAGCCCATGAGCTTCTCGTGTGGGAGCCGAAACACCTCGGACGGGAGTCTAGCCCACAATCTGGAAGCAAGACAGAAGTCAATCGCCGCTCAGAGAAAATTGTCTCATTCTTTGATGCAATCTTATAGCAAATCCATTACATGACTGCCAACACAACGGGCATCAGAAAATAATGGAGACGCTATGCTTCTACGTACGGTGCATGTTGATGATCACAAACACAACACACAATTCATAAAAGGTTAGCGTTGTCCATAATTCATGAATCTTCCCTGAGGAAATTAGTGAACGGAAATTCTGTGCATTAACTCTTAGCTGATCCACCGTGTCAGCAAACAGATACATTCATCAATCGCGATTATTTATACTTAAATATTTAAAACATTGTCACCCGCTTGACATTTAAAAGAATCTGAGCTCTTTCATTGTCTTAAGCAGGTAACTAGTACTCGTGCACATATACATATTCTAAGCCAGTTCATCGACGCTGGCGTAATTCTTATCTTTACGACTGTCGGCTTGGTGATTTCTGCTGGCCTTCTCAAAATGAACCGTCATATAATTCGGCGATCACTCAAAATTATCAGCATTATCAGAGGCCGAAATCTTCGACCAGCAGCAGCCAAAATTGTGAAATCAAATAGTCAATTTCAGTCGCTCGATTGTCGGTGACCAATGTCACCATTTGCATGACTCACTGGCCCACTGCGTTTCAAAGACATCAAGTTACCGGAAAGCAACTTGTGCACACGTATACATGAGCCAGAAAGGCTAACACTGTGCGATTTGATTCGTTTCCCGCACTTTACACTACATCGAAAACTAGCGCATGCAACTCAAGGAAGAAACAATAATTTCTGCTCCTGTTAATTTAATGTTTATATTTTTTGGCTTATAGCTGATAGATGCAGTGGAATTATTTCTCTCACTGTTATTAAAACTAATAAACCTGAAAATGATGTAACTCACCAATTGAATAACAAAACATTTTTTTGCAAATGGGGTCTTTTGTCCGACGAGATTAAGTGAAACGCGACACATTTCCGAAAATTGTGCATATGACACACATTCAAAGTAAATATTTTGATTAACATTACGATAGGAAACTACTTACGTCGACAACTATTTTTAAATTATTACTTAACTAGTTTGATAGAAAGCGGATAATATAAATCAAATGCAAAGGAAATCACCTTCCACTTATGCACGCAACTGTACAGCAGTGACACTGAATCAGACCTTGCAATAGAAATTTCAAATTCACACTGGACATAACTTGAAGTTACAAAACAATGCATAAAATTGATATCGTCAAGAGAATGCATACGTTCCCTCTGAATGTGAGAACAAATATTTTTTTAGGACTACTTCCATATGCTAAAGACTGAAGAGGCTGACTTTAATACTCCGTGCACTTAAGGTCGTTTCTTCTTCCTATCGAAAAAACCGCCAAATCAATTAAAAATTTTGCAATGAATATATCCTACTAAGTGTGCCCTCTGGGTTACATAAGACCAAATCCTGAAATAAGGACAGCAGATTAAAATGAAAGACCATGGCCAACTTTTAACCGCGGCATGCAGAAATTCATCATCAATATTATCTGGAATCATCATTGTGGGATCTTGCTCTCACGATTTCCAATGTCCTGGGTTAGACTCTTTTTAAAATGTGCCGAAAGCTGCTAAAAAAAATCTTACCATTTGTTTAACGCCATTTAAATAAACTAAACTTTTAACACAGCAGCACGTTAAACATCATGGGTCACACATTACCACCGCATGCATGTTTTAAAAAGTCCTTAAAGAAAAGTATTAAAGAGGTAATCGTTTTTGTGGATGGACCTACTACGAATTTTCTAAACTGATGTATGCATATTTTTCAATAATCTTGAATGTACAAAAACTAAAAACATTGAAAACGTTTTTATCTTTTCTATTTTTATCTTTTCTCATCACTAAAACATTTTTATTAAATACCTTTAAATTTTAGCTTAAAATTCCTAAAAGACAATAATATAGTTGTTCACAGGAAATATCGATTAGTTAAAATTAAATCGAAAATATCGATTTAAGCTATGTAAATGAATCATACCATTTTGTAGAATTTTTTATGAACTTTAACACCGCTGGAGATTCACTCGAAGATTCATGTTTCTGTTATGCATACTCGACAATCAGCTATTTACGCAAAAATCCAAAATCACTATATAAGAGTGCATACAACAAGTATGCAAAAAAGTGAATAACCGCAAACTATTTAAATCACAAGAGTGTCTTTGGCCTAAAATCCTTAAGCCGATAAAACAAAATGCACATGAATGTAGGAATCGTTTACTAGCATAAACACTGTATCGACATTGTGGTAACAGCAAAACACTTAGTCCTCTTCGTCAGGACCTTTTGTCTTTGGCTTTGGGCCTCCGCTCTGTTTCGCCATTATAATCTACAACAAAACATTGAAAACAAAACAGTGGCACTGACAAGGTGCTCTGTACCTGATCAATTTTCAGTACTGTACAAGCAGCGTTGGTAGCTAAACGAATCGCTCCCAGTTTAGACAAATACAAGTCGAAAATACCGGCTTGGACAACGTTTATGACACCATCTTTCTCAGACTAAACAGAATAAACAGGTTAGAAAATTTCTTGCATAATTTTCCCCCCAAAGTTTCTATATTTACTATAAGACGACTGTCCGCTTCAGACAAAATTTATGTTGCTTCGCAACTTTCATTGCTACGAAGCTTTCTGAAACAATCACACGGGTTCTTTCTCTATGAGCTAAACGGTTATTAAATTCATCGTGCTGTTATCATTATCAACCAGTGGTAGCTATGAACAAACACTAGCTCTACATTTAAAATACAGCACAAAGGCGGTTTTATAATCCTCCATGCAAAATTGGACAGTCAAGTGACCGACACCGATGATTCAGTCTTACTGCATAGGCTTTCTTCAAGTTAAATTTGGTAGTGAATTCAGACTGCAATTGGTCGTTTATAACGTTTCTAGTCTTGCAATTCGAACTTTACATTTTTTAGTCAAGAACCAAAAAAACGGACACGTTCCATAGCTAGGTGTACTTCTCCGTGAAACGGCAATAGACACCTAAAACCATATTACTTCCCCCGTTATCCTGCGGGCAGAATAAATTTAAGTCCCCAGTTTACACCGAAAACTCTATATGACGATGACGAATAAAAAAGGTTACGGCATAGAAGAAAGAAACCAATGGAGCGGGTTTAGAAGCAAAACGGTTTTAAAATAAGCATGCTAGTAGCATCAAAACGTACATCCAAGTCAACTCCCATGTGCTGCTTGTTCTGTTGGTGCTCCGCGTACAATTTCGACAAGACCACCGTCGACTAAACATGCAATTTCAAAAGATATTCATAAAATTAAGAAAACGGTTTTACTCGAGCTCCAGAATTATCGGCCAGCTGTTTTGGTAACGCTTCTAGAGCCAATGCAAATTTCTTAATGGCATATTGGTCGAGACCGGGACATACCTGCAAAACGAATATGAAATAAACATGAATGGCGCAAACAGTCTGATCGTTACTTCGCCATATGAGTCAATCCGACGAGCTAGTTCCACTTCTACAGCACCAGCGCCAGGCAGCAGTCTCGCATCCTAAATAATCGCAAATTCTTTCATTTAATTTGAGAAAGGTAATTCAGCGGACATGATCGATCATACATGATGAAGGCGTGAAGTTTAAAGCTCAAGTATGATCTGAAGTTTCTTGGTTAAAGGGTAATTTACTGGAGTAACCTGCCACGCTACGCAAATCAATGAACAGGTAAAAAATAACCAATCAAGTGCCCTGAACTGTCTGCTAAGAATTGCACCTTGCACAGCCCTGCCAAAGATTCAGAAATTTAAAGTTACTTTGTCAAGTGTGCTCATTTCTAGACCGAAATTCACTGTCCAGCCTAACAGCTGACTTTTCCACAGTCAGAAATGCAGCCAGTGAATATAACGTTAAAATGAAAAACATTTAAATTGATGCTCCAATAAGCCACCTACATTACATAACCATGTTCCCGCCGTCAGGGCACTGAATATGACAAACTGTCCTATATTCAGAAAAAAGTGTGCAACAATTTTGTACTACCCATGTCTTGATCGTATATGTTTTTAAAACTAGCATGCCACTGCATTCCTTACTAAGCACAAGCCGGCTTTTTTCTCCATCTAGCCAAAATGCGGTAACCGTTTCATCAGAAGAAAAAATTCGCGTGCCTTTCTCAAGGCTTAGCATGGATGGCGGCCTCCAAAGCCTAAATCCAAAATTATAAATCGAAGTGTCTACTACCTAGACAGATGTCCTGAATGTATAAGGAGTTCTGTAAACCCGGTTATCACAGACTTGTTAGTTGCGCATTTTAAAGGTATATGAGAAGGCTGAGGCAATCGTATGGCAGATGTGTTACAATGCATCGAACTTCGTCCTGTCATGCATTTCGATACCGCTACTATATTCAATGTTGCGACAAACGCGCTGATTTTAGATTAAAGAAAGCCCTACTGCCAGCTAAAATACAAGCAAAATCTCTACAAACAAGAAAATGAGTGACAGACATGCAGATCAGGAAAAATATAGCACTGACAATTATGGAAAATCATCATTCTAGTGAAGATGGGGAGAGGCGAGAAACATTTGTAGACAGATACTAACAGCTACTATGAGGCATATGGGATTAACTCTGTGCACCATGAAACTATTATCATTAATCGATTTAACGCTGAGAGTGGCAATCAAGCAACGATAAAAGACGATCTATACAAATAGGTAAAGATTCGCATACTTACACTGCAACAAATGCTCTTAAAATAAAACAATTCCAGTATTCCAAGAAAACGGGTGAATACTCAGAAGCCTTGTCAAAGTTCCTTTTTAGAATTAATGACAGACTACTTGTTATACGTATATCTCCCCCGGAAAGAAGGCACAATTATTCAGAAAAGTTAGTCTCTGGTAGCAAAAGTACTTAACAAACCTCGTAACAGGGTGAAAATCTTAATCTCATTTGATGAGTATCTCAATACTCCCAATAAAGTGATGATAATTTGAAGCCCAATTGTTTGTAACTTTTCGCTTGATCTAACAGTAAAAAACAGACCAATTATAACAAAAACACTTCATAAGTTTCAAAAACTATGCCTCAAAATAAAGCATGGTTTGTTAACATGCTAAACAAATTCCTATTAAGAGCATATAAATCAGTATCGATGCTCTCGAATCATTACCTTAGTTAAAGTTTTGTACGCATTAACACCATCATCAATGGCTCTTTCGATATCATCCATCACATTATCTGAAGATCCTCTGATAACGATTGTCGCAACGCGACTAGAAGATGACTCTAAAAAACATTCAAACGTTTACAGGGCTATTTTAAAAATAAACTACCTTGTTTGAAGACCGTAATCTCAGTATCACCAACTTCGTCTGCATAGATGTGATCACAGTGCCCTATATCTTCGCTTTTTGGCACAGCCTGCGACAAATAAGGAAATGAATCAAGATATCAAATTCAGTCACTTTTAAAGTTTTTACTAATTTCGTCAAAGCAGCTGCTTTCACTGTTCGACAAAGTCGACGAAGATCAAATTTGCTTTGAATCTTCACGCCCATTATGTTGTATTTGTTCAAGAAATGAATGTGCATCTCGCCAAATTTGCCACCCGAAACCACGGCGTTGATCCCAGCGTCATGAAGAGATTTTATTAGCTACAAAGCTATACGTTCGATCCCGGGTAAAACTGAAAGCCAAATAACTACCTACCTTTTCAACTACATCTTCTTCCCCTTTACTATAGTCCATCAGTTCGTTGGCGTTACGAATCAGCACAGTCCCCTGCAAAAAATTTAGCAGACAAATTTTAAAAAGAATGCTGGATTGCACAGTCCTTTAAAGAAAAACCTTTATAATTTAATGATTGTAAACAAAACCCAATATCGAAAGACTGATGCTCGAGCTGATTTTCCACCAAAAGCTTGCAGAGTCTACAGTCATTGAATTAAAGGGTTCTTCTACTTATTACCGTTCAGCGCTGACTCGATATGAACTTCCAAAGACAATCAGCTTTAAGCAAAAAAGTTTGAAAGCAATTAATAAACTTAAAACGAGTAATAGCGGTTAATCATGTATTCTTTCTAGTAGTTATCACTTCTACTAAATACCGAAAAATTACAGAATAAAAATTATGGTATATCAAATGACACGTGTTTATAGTAGATGTTAGATCAACGGCTTTCACATTTTGGCGAGCATGTCTATACCCATTTCAATATTTAAACTACCTCCACTTCAACTCACTGAAAATTCCACCTCAATAATTTACATTGGCAACGAGCCAACAACAGCTTAAACTGATGATCAATGTGATATGTGATTAAAGGTATATGAAGCTCCTCTGGCAATGTTTATGAAGAAAAGCTACTAATTAGGTGTCGGTAATGTCGGGTTTGTAAGAAAGCATATTAATAAGGCACGTACTGTGCCATTCCAGGAATCACGGTGTATGATAAACAACATAGCTCGTACATGCCATAGGCTTCAGAAACAAGGGCACTGCCATATATCATAAAAACAGTGAAAGATATGTGCTTATTAATGAGAATGACGACAATGCAAACTAAAACACTCAACTTCAAACCACGTCGAATCAGCAACGATAAAGACAACCGTGAAACTAAAAATAAACAAAGAAACGATAACGGCAAGGAGAAAAACGATTCGGCAGTTTTTGTGAGCAGCTGTGAAAATCATAAGAATGAAGACAGAGAAGGCAAAAATGAGGTTCGCGTTTTATTAGACATGAAAAATGAAGCCTAGCTTGGAGATAACATACTCCACTGGCGAAAGAATCAAGGAAAAAAATTCACCAGACACTAAAACCATTGAGTTATAAAACAGTTCAGCATTAGTAGGAACAATTAACTGGCATTAAATATAGCTATGAATACCTAGGGGCTGATAATTTGCTGATTGCAAGATCCAACAATACTTTTCGATCATTCGCTTTCATGTACAAGTCACTGCCTCAGCTATAATTAACATTTTTATAAGAAAAGTTCTTGCAGCCTTCGTTCAATCTAGTCATTTCGATCGAATACATGCTTGGCAAACTGAAATTTCTGATAGCTCTTTGAGTAAAAGCTGTTCAAGCACATGTACCATAATCAATGCTTTATGATCACCGCTTTTATGACTTCCTACACTCTGCATGTCTGCGACAATTATTTACCGTGTAGA
>UZAM01000041.1:0-11460 GCA_900618415.1 Soboliphyme baturini
TTATTATTATAGGGTTTTGGTTTTGAGAGTAGATAACAATAGGAAAAAATTTGAATCTGCTTTCTTTACAGATTGAAATGCACGGTGGCTTTTCTTCTTTTGTTTGAAACGACTTTCAAGGTCAATAGAACTTCATTGCTGCTATAACTTCAGCTTTACTCTTTAACTTTTAAACAAATTTACTTCTTGTTATGTCGATGCTGACTTGGTCTTTTTTGGAAAACTAGGGCATTAAACGTAACTGATTTATTCTTACTTGGTGCTATTCACAGCGGTTAAATTTCATTCATCACTTTCACTATCATAATAACCACAAACTGGTTCTAGAAAATAAAAAACTGCAAACATGCCCTTAAACGCCACGGTAATGACATTTGCTTCTCGTTTAATTATGCAGTTAATTTACTTACAATAAAGATGAACTAACTAAAATCTTGTATTTCTGAAATTAAATGGCCCTGATTGTACGCAAGTAGTTGTTGGAATACTATTGCTACATTTAATTAAAAAATTATTAGAAACGGAGTTCCTTGTGCTACGTTGATTGTGATTCTCAGTTTCTAGGATGACAAATGATAACTGTCATTTTTTACTCAGAGGAATGACAACGCGATGCGCAGGTTCACGCAGAGTTGCTACCCCGAATTTGCTAATTTGTGCTATGCAAGCTGCAAAGGATGTCACTTTTCTTGAAGTCCTTGTTGTTATTTGTGAAGTTTTGTTAGTCTCTCATTTATTTCCCAGAAGTTGTCATCCTCCATTCAGAACTGATGGACTACAGAAAAAATCTTTTCTCGATGCTTTCTGTGAGGATCATCATAAGCGACGGGTCTTATTCTTCATAGTGACATTTTGATCCAAATTCTGTTGTCTTTTCTTAGACAGCTCCGCTGTAAAGGCGCGTTGAGCTCTATTCACCCCAGTTATCAAGACCTTCTTAGCCAGCCGTTTCTGATGGTTCTTGGCAGGCGCTCAAAGCTACCGTAACCGTTCAAGAATATACTTCTCCGTACCTCCCCTTAATGCGATCTCATGCCTTAATCATTGCGCGCTGCTCTTCACATCATCGACGGTAAATTATTGAGAGCCTGATATCAGTCGAACTGCACGGATCTTCAGATATGATGCTGAATCAGCAAGATACATACTGAGAGGAAGAAAAAGACAATGCCAAGCAAATTATATCTTACAAGGAGCACAACAGACAATCATTCACACCACAAAGTCACAGAAGATTAAGAAACATCACGCAGACTAATAACTCATGTTTGGATCCTCTGAAAAGAACACTAAGCCAAGTACAGTAATTTTAGAAGTAAGAACTCTACGGAATAAGGTACTGATTACCAGCGACCAATAAATTAGTATTCAACGTTTAAGCATTTGAAATAGTTCAAGGATCCATGTAGCACCATTATCAATCGAGGAATATGCCAACAAGACACAATCTGGCCAGCACTCTTCCCCGCGGACATCCGGTCATTTTTCAACTGGTCAAACTGGTACAGAAGCATCCACATCGATGGAGAGCAGCTGATGCGATTGTCATTTGCGGACGACTTCGTCGTCTTCGTACAAGACGCGAAAATGCCCCAACAGAAGATCCAGCACTTGGAAGAATAATCTCTCACTGCTGGATCGAGGTTTAACCTCTGCGAAAGAGAATGGATCCAAAGCGAGCCCAAAACACACCGAGGGTTCCATCAAAGCGAATGGTGAACAACTTGACGGAACCACCAGCTGCTTATGTCTAGGCCGTCCGGAACACCGCATTAACTACCTAGATGGGGAAATCATCAGAACAGGAAGGCGGCAGGGACCAATCTCAACCGTATTAAAGCATCGATACTCGGCATTGAGTTGGCAATGCGGATGGAGAAAAAGCTGTTTGTTTCAACCGTGCTATCCATGACTCATGGCGCTGAATGTGCGCTACGAAAGTCAAAGAGAACAAACTGATGGTCACCGATGAAAATGATGGAGCGAAAAATGGTGTCGTGGTCTTCGATGGTCTTCTTCCGAAATCACCTCATGAGCGCACACATGCGACAACGGACCGCACCAACCGACGTGATTTGTGCCTTCTAAGACGCCAAGATGAATTGATCATGATGCTCGCTTGAGAGCCAACTGGTGAACTCAAAAAATTGCAAACTAGGTTTTGCTGGACTACAAACACCCACTCGGTCGTTCATGACAACGCTAAGACGGTGAATTCACTTAGTCAGCGAGGGCGAAAAAACGACAGAAATGTAGAGAATACCAGAAAAACGTCTGATTGCGTACTTGGGGCACCCATAATGAGGACAAGATGGATACTTTAAGTATACCACTTCCTTTGATTACATTTTTAATATTCTTGTTCGAAACTTTGTTTTTTATACCTGACCTGTGTCCAATGGGCTAAGCATCAGAAGAAGCAAGTGTGCCTTTGAATGGTTGAAGGTATTCCTATCTGTAAATTGGTTCTTTAAATAAAGGTCCCGCAGTAGTGGGTGTTTCCAGTGCTGAAGTGTCTATGCTAACCGTAAGTCCTAAAATTCGAACGTTTCCAGAAATTATAAAATATGCAACAGTGTGGAAACACCTCTGTTAAGAAAGACGAAATCAGATAAAATGTGCAACGAATGCACGGGACAAATTTTTGTCTGCAATGCCATTGCAAGGGAATAAAAGTTGCCATGATAACTAATCAGTGACGTTGCAAAACGACAAACCGTCCCCGGATAAAAGTATATTTGACTGGATTTTGGGGATGCAGCAAATGACCATTTGGCCAACCTCCTGATCAATGGCAAGATGAAATCAAGGAGTTTATTCGAGCAGCATCGATGTGTGGAACTGAGGACAGTTTTGTGGCAAAATCTTGGAACGGCTTTCGTCCAGCTGATAATTATTAATAATTATAAATAGGTCGATGAGGAGGAGTAAAAGAGGGACGATTATGATGAAATCTGGTATGCTGCTGCTGTTTGGTTATTGATATCGATCATCGTCATCTGTCGTCACGTCGTTAGCACCACTGTAAATTGTTAACTTCATTTTTTCCCAAATTTGCCTTATTAGTCTACTGTTCTAGTTCTGTTTCAATTCAGCGCTTGAGAGTAATCAGACCTGCTTCCTTCGAATGATTTTCTTGCGCTCTTCTACTGTAGCTCAACTCCATCTTGCTGCTCCTCAGACTCATCAGTGACTCATATCTGTTCGTCGCTGTCCTCAGTTCGGATAAGAGACGACATGATAATTTCTTACTTCACCTCTAAGTAGCATATTTTGGCATAATTCGTTACTCGTTAACATCGTTAATCACTTTCACCCATACAACAGAAAAAAAGTTTAAAAATCTTCTCTTGAGCGTTCGTTCTGGTTTTACGCAGTAAATTTTTCTAGTGTTCGTATTTTTTGTCCATGCTACTTTCTTGCCTAGAGGGTAGGCGACGTGCGATCGCAATCATATGAGTCTATTTTTGGAGATTAGAATATTGCCATATATCCTTGTGATATGACCTTTCTAGGGCAATTAATATCTTTTTCTAGCCAAGGGATGTGTCAATCTGTTCAAGGGGTCAGGCAGCGTGCTAGGCACACCCTTTATTAACGGAATGCTTTATAGTTATCCATTTTTGGCTTTTTTGAGTATATTCTTTTAAATCCGGTCAACAGGCTTAGAACCGATGAATAACGTGCTCTATCCGTCTGTTATTTTAATAGCATTGATTCGCCATACCAACGTCTGTTACTTCTTTGATTTTATACGCACTCAGTTCTGCCTAATAGCAGTGTATCTTCTCTTGGCGTTCCTTGCTTACACTCTGCGAGTGTTTTTTTAGCTGCGATGATAAAAAAATGATTGATTGCATCTATTGCGTTTCTCGCTTCTTTTCATCCCAGTAGTGTCAGTTGTGTCGTTCAGTTCGTTCGGTCCGTTGTGAAATGTTTCCAGTAGAGCATCGTTCGACACTTCACCAGAAGCTGGTTTCTGAAGTACAGCCATGTAAAAAACAAGTATTTCTCCGGAGTGTAGCTATCAATGGTGACATTTGGTAAAAATCTGTCTGTTTCGAGAAAACAGGCAAGATTACTGACCATTCCGGTACTTGTGCCGATCCAGTGTTGACTCATTTTTTCAGCATTGTCCATTAAATCAGTTTTCTTGATTCATCACGCAAGCACAGCTTTGGGCATGCCGGCATTTATTCTAACGTTCTTAAGTCGAAGGTTATGAGGAACCCTTCATACAGCGCTGATCTACTAGTGGCACAGAGACGAGATGCCATTAAGGACGCAGGCCAATTTGAATACATCGGATAAAATATCTTTAGCCATAGTACCGTCTTTCAGAGTTAAATGGGAGGAACTTCCTCACCTCCAGTGCTGTTAATCATCTATCAGATATCTGGGCTGAGAAAATAGTAGCCTTTTGCACAAAAGTCTATCTATACCTTGCTTTGAACAGGTGTGTCTTGTTATAAGGCATGCAGATATTTGATCTAACGAACGAGCAAGAACGTCGGTTGTTGCTTCATAGCTTAATGTTCGCTTCGACGCATAATGAGAATTAAATTGCACGGTCACGCAGGGAATGTCTCTACTTTCTTCCGGGCACAGAAGTAACACAGACGTTGACCCGGGGGAGGGGGGACAGCACGCAACCTGGAAGAGCGAGGTAAAATCACATCAGCATTTGGAAAAGAAATATTCCCTCTAAATTCATTAACCGCGGCCTTGTAACATAAGCGTCATAAAGCTGTGAATTTAGCGAACCTCAGAACCAGGGAGGTGCTGTTTATGCAAACAACTGAAGGTAAAGATCACACAAACATACAACCATGAAATGTTTCTCCTTTCTTGCATCAGAAACGAGGTATTTTATTACGTGTTATCATTTTCTCCAGGAATCGTGGGCGTTAGGACCGTTTCACACGAGTTTTGGTGAGCACTCATTTCAGAGCACTGTTATGGAAGAAAAACGTGTTTACTCGCCAACTTTTACGAACCATGGAAGTCGTCAATGTATTAACTCGTCAAAACGAGTTTCCGTACCAAATTTTACTATGGTTATTGCCCGGTGCTGATTTTACTTCTGTCTCAAAGAAGCAGGCGCGTTCGCAAAGGCAGCTGGTCATGATCACTGCAGGCTAATTCTAGTTCATTTGCGAGCTATCATAAATTCAATGTTTACAGTCTGTAAATGGACAGTAGGGAAGTTTGCATCAATTGTTATTACTCTCCTATACGTAGTCAGCAAAAGTCCCATAAGCATAGTAAGTTATTCGCACGCCCGAACGTGGCAAGTATTTTAATGATTCCTTGGGATCTGTGGCTAGGTCTCCCGTACAACTTGGCCATCGATCCCTCTAGGTACCGGTTCGCTGGTCGAACGGGTTACAAACGGCCACACAGGTTGTTGACCAGACTGAGACAGACAACAAATCAGATCCCTTTTCACTCCTTGTAACAGCAGCACGACGACGGCAGCCGAAGATCGACAAGAATGAGACGAAGATATCAGTCAGCTACGGAAGCCATTCCACTCAGATGTCGACTTAATAAAACACACGCAGGCCGGTGCTGGAGTTCCTACAGAACTCAACCTCGCTTACGGAATCATTGAATGGAAGCCTGTAAGCGGAATGGCAATCAACAGGAACAGAGAAACCGCTTTGATCTTGCTACAAGTCTATGAGCCCTATATGTTTGGTAAATATGACCTGGGAGGAAGTGGAGGGTGCCCTGTACGGAAAGCCGATTTCGGAATTCTTCATTCTAATGAGCGACTTCAACATGCATGTCAGAGCGGATCATGGTCCAAGGGCATCATTGGAAAGAACCACCCTTGCGATCTCAGCAATTATGGCATGAAGTTGCTGTCTAGGGTTTTGTACAAACAACGGTCTGTCCATTATGAACACCTTCTTCGAGCATCGAAACTCGCATCAGTGCCATGGTAGAGGGAAATTTGTATTTGGAAATCGATTATCGATTTGATCATCCTATGGACTAAATTACGATGCTCGATAATGGATGGTCGCGTTTATACAGGCGCAGAGCTGTCAATTGAACAACAGCTTATTGCTGGACGGTGATGTTCACCCGACAAACGATGGAATACAATACGAACACCTTACGGCAGGAGAATCAAATGGAAGCCTCCTCTTCTGTAGATACTGAGAAAAAGTAGCAACTAACATCGCAAGGCGGTTTCTGCAGATCCAAGTGATAAACACTGATGCGGAAATATGGTAGAAGCTCTTTAAAAGCGGCTTATTTTGGGCTTAAGATGGGTTAGCTTGCCTGCTACCTGGAGGTCAGAAACGAATTTCTTGGTACAGGTTCAAGTTGGCTGCTCGTGACTGGCATTCGGCATTTAAGATATGGCTTGGAAGCAAAGAGCCTTCATCTCGACTGCAGTAGGACGAAGTGCTCAAGGCAGCAGTGAAATCAATGGCCAAGTGAAACTTGATTCCTGGACAAAGTTCGATGAGGCGATGGAATCAAATTTCCATCGACAAACGATGTATTCTGGCAAGCTATCTGATGAATAGACTGAAAGTATGGCAATTGAACAATCCTGAAGAAAAATTCTGAACCCAGTTTACCAGGGAAGAAAATATTCTTCGATGATGGAGAGAGTACTATGAGGAATTCCATATCCCTGAGCAACTGCAGCAAGACTCAACAAAAGAGCAGCAGTCGACGGATATTCGTATTTCGAAAATGAAGTCATAGAAACTGCTAAAAGCTTGAAAAGTGGCAGGAATTCTGGAATCTATGAAACTCGCAATGAAATGCTTAAAGGACTGGGCAAACAAGTGGCAGTGGCTGCGGGAACGACTCTAGTCCATTGCACAACGGAGGTTTTAGCGCTTCTTTTAAAGAAGGGAAACGATAGACATTATTTCAATCACTGGAACATCAGCGCATCGAGCCCTTCGGAAAAATTCTGCTCAGCGGTATTAAAATGCGGGTGCACGCAATGGTTGGCTGCAAGATACAAGAGCAGCCGCTTGGTGTCATGTCATGCGAGTTAATTCTGAACAAATTTTCATCTTATGCCAGATCGTTGAAAAATCATGGCAGTTCGCATATCCCGTTTACAGGTGCTTAGTGCACCTGGAGAAAGCCTATGACAACATCCAGCGCAACAGTCTGTGGGCATGCCTGCGAACGTTCGGGATAAATGGCCAGCTGCTACGGGTCATCCAATCAGTGTATTCTGATAACAAGTGCTGCACGTAATAAATTGCATTGAGTTTGAAACCTTTCAGCATTGGCACTGGTCTCTGTCAAAGCTGCGTCCTGTCCCGTCTCCTGTTTTGTTGTATATGGATAGAATAGTCAGGAGCACCCGAAGTGATGAGTGTATTGGTGTAGAAAACATGGTGACAAGAAGGTTGCTGTTTGCAAACGACCTTGTTTTACTGGCATCACCTGAAAATGACCTCTAGCGTTCCGTGAAAATGTTCGAAGCCAAGTGCGACCTGGCCGGCGTACTTGTTAACGCATAGTGCATTCTCCTTCTCCTGTCCGTTGCTCTCTTCAGATTAACGAAGAAGCAGTGGAGCAGGTGGAAAAAAACATCAGCCATTAAATTGGAATTGCCAGCGGCGTTGCCTGAACCGTTGTGACGAGAGGAAAACTGCATTTGAGACTAAGCACTTTGTGTTCAAGTCGATCTTCATCCGAATGCTCATCTAGATCATGCGCTGTTGTCCTTCAATAAAAAACTTCCATCACGAGTACAAACGGCTAAAATTTGTATTCTGGGACGAATCGCTAGATTCACACGTACGGACATAGTCCAGAGTACAGATATTCATAAGAGCCTTGGTGTACAAGCGCTGCTTCTCCATATTGAAAAGTTACACCTACCATGGTTTAGGCACGTCTTACAAGTGCTTCCAGAAAAGAAGAAAAAACAGTCAGTACTTGACCGGTCGAAGATCCCGTGGAAACCAAAAACAATTTGGGACAAGTGTCTCGAAACACTCCGCTCCAGACTCAGGTTATCTTCTGTCAAAGTTCAAACGCTGGAATAAGATCAAGAACACAAGAGACCACTTCTGACAAGCATGCCTCCATGTCCCGAAAGGATAAATGGAGGAGTGACTGGCACACAATGAATCATCAGTAGATTTTTAAAATGTAATTATTATGTAACTTCAATCAAAAATGAAAATGCCGAGGATTACATGTAATGCTAATCAACAATGGACTTTTACAATCACTAAAATGTACCTTTCTTGGGATGCTTCGACCGGCTTGATAATCTGACGAACTTGAAAGCGGTTTTGTATAGGACGGTCGGGTAAACACGGAACTGCTGGTTTTTATTTTTCATTCGGTCGTATTCGAAGGAAACGTCTCTCACAAGTCACGACCTCGTTCTTTCCTGTTCCTATTACATTTTACCTGGTGAAACATTTCAAAGGAAAATGCAATGCAGAATATTTTGACCATGTATCCACTGCTGTTGCTCTTGCTGCTTTATCAATCAGTAGACTGGAAGATAACGACTCCAGGTTGTCAACTTCTTCTGTCAGTCGCGAAATCCGCAAACTTCAACGCAAGCAGAGAAACACTGTTGCTGTTATCCATTTAGTAAACAGGTTTTTTCCGATGACAGACATTTTCTGATATGAGGAAACACGCAAGACAACAAGGATTCGTACTATTACAGCATCATGATATCTAGAAAACTGAAATCACGCACTCCAAAAAAATCGGTTTTTATTTATCAACTTCATACAGCCATCGATATCTACGATACAGCAGGAAATGAGTAAACAAAACTCAAGACTCCAATAAAACCTGAAAAATACTACAGGCTTCATTGTGTTTTGCTGTAATACTAATGCCCCGACACTACTGTCCTTGAAAGCATACAACGGCTAAACCATGAAATACTGCACCTGGATAAAACATGGCCAAACTACAGCTTTTATTAACCGGTACGCAGTCTATGAGAGAGATCATGATATCTCAAAAATTAAAAGCCTCCTTGTATTTTACGGCCCTTTTTGTTCTATTTAAAGGACTGTGAATTTGTGCTGTATCACAAGATGCCATCATAACAATTGTATCTGCATTCTATCGCTTCACACAAATGCATAAAAGAGCATTTTCAATCTCCCGCTAGCAGGCACTTCAATGTGCTGAAGCGATTATGGAAACAAATGTTTAAAATGATTGAGTTTCAGCATAATGATCCAATTCGGCGCAACTTTTATTTGCTAATTCTTGACACTGTTATTGGTAGGAATATCTTCAGCAAGACCACTGTATAAAAATGCATAATATCCTATATATAAATGAATTTACCATATGCGTCGGTATATCTTTAAAATCTTGAATCTTCTGCTTGAACATTCCTGAGCTTCTCCTTTCCCAAGAGTTTCTGTACACTCTGATAGTGAGGCCTCGAAGATACGTACCCTGCTTCGACTGCAGTCTCATGAATACAATTTCATCAAAACAAGAGTAATCGCTTCAGACTATCGTTTGTTCGATGTCTCACTAGAATATTAGTTAATCTCGTAGGCATGAGCAATCTTCATAACGATTATTTAACTATTCTACTTTGTACATTTACAAATTTTTTCTTTGAAGAGAATTTAGTTTTTATAGTTGCAGTGAATGTATATACAAATCCTAAATTATATTAAATTTGCATCAACTCCATCAGTCAATTAACAGGGTTGTACGACCACCAGATGATTAGTCGTGCTGTTCCAGAAAAAAACGTTTGGCTGAAACAAAAAGGTTTCTTTCGGAACACAGAATGTTTCAGCAAAATAAAACACATGATATTAATAATAACAGAACTCACTTCGTAGACGTTGCAATGACAAGAATTCTACAATTGCACATCTTTCTTTGGATTTCTTAAAATTATAAAAATGTAGAACTATTGACTATAGCACTGCAAATGGTGCACTTGCAGCGCTTTCAAAATTATGAGCCAATTCTTTAATTATATTCCTGAAAATGAGTCATGTCCCTTGCCCTTACCAAATTGCTCGTTTCCTTGTTTCCCTAGTTCTGTATTGATAACAAAGCACATTGTCACTGTAAAGAGCCATGAAATTGCGGTACAGTGTTGAATAACGTTATGACACATTTCTGATACGGTAATCAGGATATTGTTTGGACAGCTGTTGCAACTGTAGGTTCTTGTGTTGTTTCGCTGATTTTTAATATCGACTGATTGTTGTTTAAACTTTATTTAACAAACTTTGTAAGTTGATGATGTAGTATTTTTGATACGTTGCTGGTTTTCCTTTGAGTGAGAGTAATTGCAGTGTATGTTTGTCATGTGCAGTTTGCCTCGAACGTAGGCCTTTCAAAAGCGCTGACGACGGAAGTCAGTATTCATCACCGAATGTCTGATGTGATGGTTTTTGACGTTTGTCGCTTACGATTTGCTGCTGCTTTATGATTCCCTTCATCTGTCTGACATGCAGAAAAATGGGTCTTGATGGCCGACCGTTAAATTCTAAGCGTCGCTCGCACCCGACTGTCCTGTTGGGATAGAGATCGATAGATCCCGCGTTTGCCTTAAGTTGCCGGTTGTTCGTTTAAAGTGGTTCCTTGACTTTTAGCAAAGAGGTGAGATGCTGTCAGGTCGTTTTTCTAAGCTAAGTAGGTAGCCTCTTATGAATGTCTAACGGTCATCAAGGCAGGTAGCGGCAAGCAGTCGTAATTTATGTCTTCCTGCCATTAAGTAAGATCTGTTTAGAAGAAGTTTACCGTGCCTACGAATTTTAACATTGACGATCCCTGTCTAAACCATGTGTGTGCCGAGAACTTGAAAATCTTCAGCCTTTCATCTGGTATGTTGTGGGCTGCAGTCACCTCTTCGTTGTGACAAAATTTTTATTTTCACTTTCGTCATCGATCCACGTATACTCAAATGTGCATTGAAGTATCAAGCAGTGGAACTGATAGCTGACTTAGTCAACTGCTTATTTTATGGCCAGCGAGTCGTTTCCTTGCTCGTATCGGCTGTGGTCAATGACAGGTGGTTTCTGCCAATCAGTTTTCGCACCTCTTTACGTAGTTGCTATTCTTGCATTGAGTAAGGCTCATTGTTGATGGAAACCAGCTCGGTTCTTCGGCTTATTGCTGATTAAGTTTTTATGCTTATGCTGAAGTACATTTACACAGTCGAACTACAGTTAAGCTAAAAAAGTCGAATATCCTTCTGATTACTTTCAAGTGAAGTTTATTAGTTTTGTCCGTGAATGTTGTTATCAGCATAAATATGTCGGTTATTCTAGAATCATGAAATATGTATCAGCAGAACGTCAGTGACAAGTCAGAATGTTATCTACAAGTAACAAATGCTTTGTCATGTCTTTTGAAGTCCAGATCTTCCTAGATAGGTCGACACCTAAATGATAAAGGAATTCGCAAAAGAATGTAACTGGGAAGGAATACGACCGGAAGCTATCTAAACGT
>UZAM01000042.1:0-11364 GCA_900618415.1 Soboliphyme baturini
GTTCAGCGGCTCTCTTCTGGTTAAACATCGCCTCGCGCTCTTTCAGGATTCTGGAAAAGTCCTGAGCACACATCGGCGTGGGAAGGGTGCAATCCTGCGCCCTTCTGTCATCGACGGACGTCATCGTTCGTCACCTAAAAAATTTTATAAATTAATAATCACAATTATTGTCATTTTTTATCGATGGGAATTAAGCGACTGCTGCTTTCATCCTTAGCTAAAGGTAAGTAAATGTTAAGCGACAACGTAGCAGAGAATTATCCGATAGCTTAAGTGAGGTCTAATTTAGATACTTCTACACGATGTTATCATATCAAATCAAATTTGACTGGCTTAAGTTTTCCTGAAAGTACATGATAAACTTCATGTAGTGCAGTGATAACGATAAGTATAATACAGGAAACAACATTTACAGGAAGTGATTCAATACAAATTTAGGAAAGCATTCAATAAGACGGGTTAGAAAAGAGGCTTCCCTCTATGATTTGCGGTTATCGTGCCAAAAAAATAAATCACCCTATCCGAAAGTCAACGAAGGAATGGAACTCACCATCGTTCAATCACATATTCCTGATCGTTTAGCCGCAGGTACTCCATTTTTTAAGGCAATGTCTATCGGAATGATCACGTCGAAACCGTCGTTAGCGGGTAAACCTTAACTTTATGACTATAGGGCACCACAAACACCATGATAAGGAAACCCAAAATCTCAAACTTTCATTTGTTACTTTACTACTGTAACAGTCGTACGTTGACGACAATTTGTATTATGGCCACTCTTCAACTCATAATTTGAGAAAGAAATAAATCAAACAGCGTCTCTATTGCTGTGTTTCATTACGGCATCCCAAACTTTTAAAAGAAAATAATAATCTTAAGGCACGGTTATACTATGAATATTGATACTCTGAAGATATTAATGGCATTTATGCAGAGCCCTTGGCAGATGATCGGTAAAGAACCCAGACTAGCTCTAAAACTGCCTCGAAAAGAAAGGCGAATGGGTGGATTTCTGGCTACGTCTGAAGATACTAACAGTAAACGGAGGAACGCTACCTTCCTTCTCATTTATTTGTTATTCAAATGACGGATCGAGAAGTAAAAACTATATTATCAGCCGAACACAGGTTCTATAAAAGCTTCAAGATGTAAATAGTGCAACCTACGTTGATAATGAAACGAACAGATAAAAATAACAGAAAAAATAAATTAATAGTTAAAGCAAAAATGATCAACACTTGTTACTGACGACAAACCTAATTGGTGCCAGTTGAACGTACGAGGATAGGCATCTACTGCTAAAGCCAACTGATCTCTCAGAGGTTGAGCGAGAGTCAATAATTTGTATTTAAAACCAAGTCTTCATCTTAGGGACCGCAAACATCTGTCATTGTCGCGCATGAGGATGTTGGATTACATAGCTTTTAGCAGTGCTTGATCGACCGGATCTAAAGGGCCAGAAATCGATAGTACTACGTAGATCTTATGAAACAAAGTTAAATAGCTCAAATTACTTGTGCTAAACGGTCGATTTCGACAAAGCTGTCGACATTTGATCTATACATACGTTCGTTGACTTTATCATTATGCCCCAGCTTAAATCTTCTTAAAAATCGTCAGTCCAGCCCTGATCTTCATCGAGATGTTCCTATTGTCAAGGAAGCATGGCCAGCTAAAGCTGACAAAACCGATTACCTTGGAAAGTGTTGTAATCAGTTACTACGGAAACGCTGAAACTCTCAACGAGAAACAAGCGTAACTGTTTTACGGTTTCTAGCCTGTCCCATTCTGACCTGACGGCACAAAGGGCAGGGACTGTAGGGATCTTTGATAAAACTTAGCTCAGCAACATTATGACATGTCAACATGATATCAAAAGGCACGATACAAACTGGAAACAGACCATTCCCAACCGTAAACCTTCTGTCATGAACTGGAAATGCGAACACTGAGATTCCAGACGACCTAGGATATACACCTTCATTAACACGCATACCTTTTAATGAAAAATAGTCTACCATTCTGGAATGCAATTTACTTTCCTCCTTCAAGACCTTTATTAATGTGAAGCGGCGCTGGAACGATTAACTGTGCTTTAGTTGACTCTAGCAGAGCATCTAAACGACTGCTAATCCTTCGTAGATTGAAAGATTATAACAACTTAACTCGTTGCCAAAAAAATTTGTGCCTACCATGGGAGCAGGTCAGAAACAGCATTTCGAAGAACGTAGGCTTCATTTCTGCCCAAAGAATTGCTTTCGTGCATTTCATGCGCAGGATTGTGTTGTGTTCTTCTGCTTTCTACATCATGTTGCCATTTTGGAGCCTCAGCCATCGTTAATACTTAGTGACAATTCGAACAGAGTTGAAGATGATGTATGAGGGATTTTAAACACGCTCGTCAATAAATCAAGCAGCACCTTAGTTAAAAATCACGAGACATGCTTTAATAGACTGCAGTACGCCATTACAAGAAAAAGATTACAGAATACATGATTAACCCATTTCGCTTTTGATACAAGATTGAAGCGGCGTAATGGCACTATGGCACCGTCCCCTTGCTTCTAATCGCCTAAGGGACCATTTAATCAGACCAGGGCTCCATGGTGCTTGAGCAACTGCAGTGCATGGATGCAGAATCGCATCACTAGGCAGGGCCGAATAACGGCCTGTTCGGACACCTGCAAATATGCCCGATCCGTAGTCATTTAATACATAAAAATAAACTCGATACATAAGCACATGATTAAGCTTTCACTTGTCAAATCACTTAACTTTTCCATTACGAAATATAGGTAGTGAATGACACGATAACCAAAACTAGCACTATCCAATAAGACAGATTATGATATGAATGTTCAAACGCAACCATGCCATTTATCATGATTTGCTTGGGATGTCTAAATAGCGCAATTGCAATTTTCTCTCTTTTTGATATAAATAACCAACCTTCGTTCGATCATTACCGTCATGATAATCATATCTTTATGACTATCATAAGAACAATCACCAATGCCATAGCCATATACATCATTATCATTTCTAACTTTTACATAATCATGACTGGCATTGTCATCACCAACATCATAATCAATCATCATTATTTATTAAGTCTGCGTTTTACCTAAGAGACGTCATCATTCTTTTAGATGGTAAACTATATAATGAAAAATGCCACCATGCTTTCCTTAAAAATATGAAAAGATTATTTTACGCACGCACATAATCCTTTATAACCATAACCACAACAGTTTGACTCCGCATATTCAAAGTAGTAACAATTTCCTGACGATTCGGATCACAATCGATCAATTCTCTGGAGCCATGTTATAAACAAACAAATTATGAACGTATAGTGGTAAGAATCAACTTCTCAACGTACATCGACAATCTTCTTGTACATGATCTGGCTCAACCGTGAGGATAAACGGATCTGTTGCGATCGGAAGCGTCTGAATACGCGGAATAAACCTGTCTGTGATTATGGTCAGAAAGAATCATGCTTTCTTCGGGAGTTAATATAAACCATAAATCGCAATCCTCTTAACCATGACACCGGCAGAATAGAAGTCAACCTAACCAAGAAAATTTGAGCATCACTATTCATATGGAAAGCCGCAAAATCAATGAATGCATTGTAATGCAATTTGGTAGTCAATGGCCTATTCTGCGACGAAACATTTCGATTTGACATACTTGATGACTGACCAAAAAATAACACAAGCTGTACACCATAAATAAAAATAATAAACAAAAAACAAAAAGCACTTAGCTCATATCAATGAAGAAGCTGCTTCCACGATAAGGAAGGCAGAGTATATGAGATTATTCCATGCGAGATTTAGGCACATCATCAGAATGAAATATTACAAGGATGCATTGAAATACTCTCACGGGAGATTACTGTAAATAGCACAAGTCACGTCATAAATTCGTTAAAATTAGAATGAAACAGTGGATGGATCATTCTGGATACTTTTTTGACAGATGAGAATAGGTGGTTTACAGAATTCGAAGAGACACTAATAACAGCGAAACTGGGTACCAACGTAAACAGCGAGTACATAACGAACCTCTATATCATGAGAAAAACCTGTTCTACCCAGCTTCACCCCGGACAATAAAATAAATGATTGAATGTCAGAATGTCTTTACCAAAGAACACCATTTTTTAAACATACATATGGGAATCAGATTAAAAAAAGAAATAGTATAAAATGGTTTCGCCAGTTGGAGTCGGTTGGCGATAATTCCTGCAACACTAGGTTTCGCGAAATACTGAAGAGTTTTCCAAGAGTTCTCAAGCAGTTTTATGGGGTACTATTTAAGTATTCTACAGCATTTGCAGTGCTGTGTTATTTCGCATCGTTCTGCTGGCTACAGCGACTTTGTACTCAAGAACAAAGTTCCAGGAAGTGATACTGCATAAAAGGAACAATTCGCGGCGCATCTGGTACGGTAGATGCTCAGATACTAAAGAGTCACGGCCCGTGCAAATGTCCCATACAGAGTACTATGAGCTGAAAGATGGTAATGCTGGTAGTGCAACACGCCGTGAAATCTGGTCATTGAAAAACTATCTGCCAAAAACAAGAAAATTTTCAGCGGCATATAATCAGAGAACAACAAAAATAAAACAGAAAAAAACAAAACAAAAAGAAAAACAGAAAAACAGAAAAACAAAAAAAACAAAAAAAATAAGGTAACTTAGGAAAGAAAAAACGCACAACAGCGCGAAACAAAAAGAAAGCAGTGTCACATTGCGCCAAACCAAATAACGTTGTTCAACCGCTTTGGGATTGCAGAGAATGTGCAATGAGGATCTCAAATTAGCCTTGCGAAATAACTCCTCCCACAGATGTCAATAAACCTAGATGATACTTAAAGCAACACCGAAGACAAGACGCTGGACTCATTATACGAGAACAGGCTCGTTGTTAAGATCTTTCTATGCACCCATGACCCGTCTATAACATTTTACCAAACAATTTCTTTGCCGCATAAAATTTCTTGCCCTCTACGTGTCAATGATACGGACGTCTCCTCCGAGATGTCTACCATTTTCTGGAAACAAAACGGATATCTCTTTGATCCTGCTTTGGTCTGTTCTTAAAAATTTATTAATGGCAGAAAATAAATTCCGTTATGCGGCCCTAGCGCTATGAACATCGCAAACGAAGAGCAAAACTAAAACAAAAAAATAACAGTACGTCGACATCAGCTAGCATACACACTACAGGAAAATCCCACACTAAACGGCATATCACTTAGAAAACGTGATGACTAATATAAACATATAAATATACCGGATGAGACCACGAATGGAAAATTTTTAACGAATTCCTGGGATACTTCGGAAAAGAATATAATCGAACGACGAAGTGCACTTACTGCCGACCATGAGATGTTAAAAGAAACGAGTACAACGCCGGACAAATCACTGGAAGCAGTGACTCTCTATTCACTATAGGTTACTATAGACATCGCCTAGAGCCTTGCAGTTCATACAGATCGACTACTGCAACAGAATACGAACAGAATAGACTGAAAACGGATTACACTTTCCGGAAACCAAAACTACGTACGACATTTCTTGTCAAAGAACAGTCAACATGCTGACTGTAACAGCAACAAGAATGTTTTAAGCAGCTGCTCGACAGAGTGAAGTTTTAAATTAAACAATAAAGGAACGATGAGCATTAATTATTACAGGCGTATAAATAAACACAGGGAAATCAAAAGACCGTAACATTCAGAGTTAACAGGAATGACAAAACCTACTGCTGAACGTGCAACAGCTGGTCTCGGTTCGAACTGTAACGAAAACCTACCTCGTTCAGGCGCCAGTAAGTTCGGACCTTCAGTTAAACTTCACGAATCGCACTACAGAGATTCTTTTATACATTTACAATTCCCTTGCTAAGTAAATATCGTGCTGACAAAAATGCATGGACCGCTAACGCCTGAAGCAGAAGCACACTGAGTAAAGCAACAGAAATTAACCACGACTAACGCAAACGTGTTCACAACAACGTTAGTAATAGAAACAACTGACAGACAAGCGAAACGGGTAGCAAACTGAATTTAAGATTAAAGTTTGCGGCAAAGGCCAATAGATATTTGCATGGAGAGGAAAGTACTGAAAATTAAATGATCGATCGATTGAAATACTGCCACAATTAGTAGTTCAAATGTACAGATTCCCTCTTTTAAAAATAGACTAATTCACATATGCACCATATTTTGCAGCTATATTTCACTGATTCTTTCATAGCTAACAGCCCTGAATACAATAAAATAATCTACCTTGAACGAAGGTTTGAATCTCTACAAACAACCGCAGCGACGATTCGGTACGCAATACAGTTTGCTTCAATTGATTTGCAGGTTTAACTCAAATTTGTACATGGTGTTTCTGAAGTTAATCCCAATTTTCTCTGTTACACCGAAAGTGCCGAAGTTTCAGGCAATCGGATTTAAAGAAATTTCATCTACATCGTGCTGCGGCATCGGTCACTGAAGTGTGTGGACGTTGACATGCTGGACAGAGTGATTGGAGTCAGCTTTGCACAGCGTAGTGAATTACCCTGGTTGCAGTAAGTTTTCACTGCGATATTTTACAGGACCTCAATTTTTCATTCATTCATGGTATCTTACACTCAGTCGCTAGGCCATCGTCTTTCGAGGACATAAACATTTTGTTGCATATCTGTCCATTCTCCTTTCTGCAAAGTACTACACACCGATGCGAAGAATTGTGATTTCTTTGATTTGTCATTGCCAACTTAGGTCAACAATGCTTATGCAGCAAATAAGCCCACATTTGTGATATCTGACTGCTTGAAATGGCAATATACATAGATATTATAAACAGTTCTTTGCAGTTGCAAAAGTCTTATGCCTCGGAGCGATAAGGTCTACCTCGAATATCTACTTTCCATATGTATAATTTTCTCTGACATATCCGCGGTCAGTGGACGGTACCCATCTGAGAAAGTTATTATGAATGTTTCCATTCTCTTTCTCGGTTATTTTTTAAACCAAATAAGGAGCTGATTTATGAGTTCATCAGACACTTTTTCCAAATCACAGGTTTGCAGCATCTGCTCGTTGATAAGCAAACCGTCGCACTTCATAAACGCTTGGCAGACAACACTGTTTGAAGCTATTTAATCGTGTTTTTTGTCGTTCATGAATTCCGATGGTTCCAATTGCACTGTGAATACGGCTATTTTCAGAATGTTCATCTTTGTATCCGTTCTTCAAGTGGAAATATTCCATACATTTAACAGCCTGTCAAAATTTGTAGCTGCAACTTCGATGCGCCGGTTTCCTCCAGCAATTATGCCTCCATCATTCAGTGTTTTTCTAAGATATTTTAAGTCGTTGACTTCATCAATCGCAATACCATTCCAAATAGTCCTTGGACTGTCAATCATGACGGTTGCTCTCATAATCTTCCTGTTCTTTGAATTCATCCATTTTTAACCCCGATCTCATGGCAGCGTTGCAAATGGGTTTAGGGAATGGATACATGTAGAGTCTCCCAGCACCATGCCATTTGTATATTCAAGTTTCCTAAAAATACATCAGGCCTCCAAGAGCAACACTGTTGACAGGTTGATTCAATTTCATTGACATTTACGATGGCACTCTCTACATCACGAAATCCCTCATGACATTGAATGACACAACGTCATGGCAAAGATTTTCCACAGTGCAATGAATATAAGCATTTTGGCTTGGCCCCTATCACACTGTTACCTGCGTAAAGATAGATCTTGCTTGAGCGAAGGAGTATGGTATTTAAGCATAAGGCACGCGCTAATTTGCGCTAGAGAATAGATTGCACTTAATATAGTATACCTCCGAGTTGATCAGCTCGAGTGTGGACAATGAATAATTTCCATAGTCCACATTGATTCTAGTGTGAAAAATTAGAACAGCTTAAACTTTTCTCATGTTCCTGCAAATAAAGCATGGGATGACACGAATGTTTTCGTTCATGTGCCAACGTAATTACAGGCGTGCTTAATTTGACTTTTTCTTCATCTTCATCTTTCATTACCACTTCTCCTTTCGGGTAGCGGAAGCAAAGCGTGAGACAGTGCTTCCAACTTTCCCGATCTTGTGCCAAATTCTGAGCTTCGGCGCATGCAAATATAAGTGCGGAAATTTTGACATTCAAATGTATCCCAGTTAAAGCGGTGGAGCAGCATTTACTTGAAGTTCTGTTTAGCAAAGATCTGTAGTTTCAATGTGGCAAGTCTTGAATCAGGCAAACCTCAGTTCAAATGATTTCGCGTTGCCGGGAACTGTGTCGCCTAAAGCTAGTCACACCTTTCTTAATAAACATCCATAATTGCCTACGGTTTCCCTGCGTATCAGGAATAACTACGCTTGTATCTCTTCACTAAAATTTCCTCTATTATAAGTCTCCCTCTATTTGATCTACGATGTGGATAAAAATATTGCAGAATTAAAAGAAATGAATTGGAAATAAATCAATTGCACTGTGTGCAATGCAGATGATTAACTAGACTACAATCATGGAAATAATGCTGGTCTAATTTCTCTAACAATTTTTGAAATATGTGAAATTCTGTTCAGTGAGCCTGTGGTACAGGATAATATATACCAGTGTCCTTAGCAGCACCTGCAATTCAACTAATCTCGTTAGTGCGACGCAGTGCGGTACCAGAGATGCAACGCCCGATCTGCAATACAGTACGAATGTGACGGACGACCTATCATACATCCGATTTTATCTGTGGTATATAAAAATTCCTTTTCGTACACTGGAAATATTTATGTGTTAAACAAATAGTCTTAGATCGCGAGTGTTATCAATGTGTCTGCAATCGAATCGTTCGAAACGGTATATACCTAGTAATGTTTTCGCTTAAATGCAAGTTCAATCACTGGCGCGCGTCGTCCTTTACAATCCAAATGCGTAGGGAATTCGAAGTTTCTCATGAAAATTTATCCGAAATCTCGCTGTAAAACAGTGTAGCTTTGAAGCAGTATGTAATTAAATACTTCAGTTTTTAAATTTCATGATTTCCAGAAAACTTCCCTCTACATCTCGTTAATAGTTAAGCAATTAGTATTAAAATCCGTGAATTACGACAGCTTCGGTAAAGCTAGTTTTCACAAATCTTGTACCGTTATATGCTCCAAAGCATTAGCACAAATCAAAGTCAAGAATCTCTTTTTACTTAGTCTGGTTCATGAACCTCAATATTTCAGAATTAATTCGAACTGACCAAATGAAAGTACAGTAGCATATCGAGCGCAAAGCACATAATCAACGTGACGTCCGTTACGAATGAAATGTTTGTCTAGGTTCCTTAATCCAAACTGAAATATAGGAAATTGTTGCAAACTATTTGTGGTGCACTAAAATAAAGTCCTGCATTATTAGCGCTACTTGCATTTCATTTACACATGCGAATCGATCATTCTTGTCGTAGTAGGCGTACACTACCTGTAGTGTTGAGCACGTGGTTATCTGCGCTACAGAACGAGGATTCGCAGGTAACGTTTTATACAGTATATTTCTGACTTGATCGATTGACGGATAGTTTAAGAGAAGATTCTTATACAAGGGGATATTTTTGGTTTAAGAAAATCACATTTGGGCGCTGAGTTTTCCGCACGTATGTGCAAGATAAACATGGGAGAACAATACATGCGTCTCAACGTTTTCGTTTATACTGAAATTTAATTACTAATGCACATCCTCATTTGGTTTAAAAGTGCAAAATATTCAGGGAATTTGTCACATGATTGTGCCAGAATTCTGCCAGTTGAAGAGTTTTTTCGAGACCCTTAAAGGGTGCAATTTGTACGTGACAAAAGTCTAATCAAATCCACTTCGAATCTCCTTTTGTTGCGCATTGCAAGGTATTCTGTTTCATACACACATCACATCTTCATTGATGATGATTCATCCACAGTAACTTCTTCAACAAACTTTATATGTCACAAATCTTGCAAGGGTGCTTGTGCAAGAAGAATTACGCATTCTGAAAAGTCTCACTTCTTTTTCTTCTTTATATGTGAGATATTTCGGCATATAACAGAAATATAACAGAAATATTTCGGCATTGATTAGGAAATAAATCCATGAAAATGGAGTAGTCCATTGTCTGCAACGCACGTGATCCACTGAATAACTCTTACCCGGGAAATTATTCTCTCGGCTGCTTGATGCCGCATGCATTTGCAGGAAATGATCCGCAAACTTGCTGTGGTACGATACAATCAGGAGGAGTATTTTTAGCGACATCTGTATTCCGTTCCGTCGTGACAATGGATTCATCTCGGAAGCTTGATTATGTGGCGCATTTGGTCATCTTGATTCAGAATTTTCGTCGAATTGTTAAATTCACAGATAGACGATAAATAATTTTTATTCACGATCAATCAGAACATGTTCAAAATCGGATTACAAATTCCTTGCTAATCTGATTGAACAGCATGCAAGAATATTATCTAGGTACGTTAAGATCTTGGTGAGTTGCATCATTGCCACTGCGCTAGAAGTGTAAAGCTGTGTTTTTTGGTCTTCCTAGTGTAGGTGTCTAAATGTTACACTGTAACTTCAGATTTTAAGCGTCATCTAAAAGTTGCAGCCCTTAATTTACCCTGATTACAACTTTACTCCCCCGTGCTTCTGTTTCCAGTTATGAAACATGAGTCACGAGGCTTGATTGACTGTTTAACATGTTCATTGTATCCCCTGCACAAAGTTTTCGTAGTTTCGTTACGGTGTTAATATACATCCAGCATTTACGGTGTTAATATTGTTTCTGCACTTGGTATTTTTAAATCTGTTTCCTTTGAGAGACTGCCATCATATCGAGGCGCGTCAAACGTCTGTATGGCAGTTTGAGATGGAGAATTTGCAATTTAATTGAAAGAGGTAATGGATTAGGATATGTGTTTTCAATAATCCAGATCGTGGATAACAGTAGAAGACGTACAAAAACAACAGTTACAATGATGATAAAGATCAAATGTGATTCGTATCTGTTGATCCGAAGAGTCTATCGTAGGAAAACTGTAACACGGTCTTGTTCAAATAAGGTGCAACTTTGATGAAGCATTATGCAACTTCAGTATTCTTCGCTTTCAGAGAAATGAACATCAAAGTTTTTTCTCATTGATAGCCTCTTTTTTAAGCCGCTTATACTCTAGATTAAAATATCACAGATTGAAAGATCTGGATGAAAGAGTTAGAAAGCTTGATTTCCATTGCGAAGCAACATTGAGCATTTTTCAGTGTCGCGCATTGAAATTCAGCGGTATAGCCCTTCCCATTGTTTAAAGACCGGTAACATTAAAAATGCGTTCTAAAGC
>UZAM01000043.1:0-11287 GCA_900618415.1 Soboliphyme baturini
ATGGTGCAAATGTATGGAAGGAATCTGTTCCAGACTCCATTTGTCTTTTGCCGAAGCTCAGACTCTGGCGCAGGATCGGGAACGTTGGAAGCTCTGTCTGACGCGTCTGCCTCCGCGACCCGAATGGAGAAGCGGCGATGGAAAGATGATGATGATGATTTGTATTCAGCTATCAGGATGGCGCAGGGGAGCTGCAATCGCGGCAGAAAGCATACCTTCGTCACTCTGCAACATGAGCATAGCAAAGCATCACGTTGTTTTCAGATCAATCACTTCCTACCCGTTTAAGGTTACGGGTTGTTTGCACCGAAGCCTTCCTTGCTCAAAGAAATCAGTAAATGATACTGTATTTGTATGCTGCGCTGGGAAACTAACCCAACACAATCAAAGTATATTCTACCATACTACTGGCCGCAGTTAATGTTATTGGATGAGTAATTGTGTGTGAGCAAACCATTGACTGACTGACTGACTGACTGACTGAACTATAAACAAAAAAATAAACGACTGAATCTACGAATGAAAGAAGGAGTGAATAATGAAGGAATGAAAAATGAATCAGTAATGAATAAGCAATCGAGTTAATGACTGTCTAAAACGACGAGTAACGGAATGAAGGAATGAACTGGTGATGCGGTGAGGGCATGAGTGAATTAAAATTAAAAACAACTTTGGCATCATATCCTGTACTATTGTTTTGTTACTTATCAGATGGCTTGTAGAATGAATAGCATCATTAAGGCGCAGGCATAAGCGTCAGATAGCATGTCGGTATGTCTCGTACCCGTTGGCATCACCAAACCAGATCATCATACTGCCACTGTTGTTCGCAGACCTACTTGTTGCTCCTGCTTTTCGGCTCGTAGCACCGAAGAATGGCCGAATGAATTTATTGTTTAAGGTAATTAGAGATTAATTTCCGCATCTCTGAGGTGTTAACTATTTTGCCAATTTGTTGTTGTTGTCATTGTTTTGTCATCGTTATCCGAGGTTAACAGAGCTTAAGCAGCAGACTAACCCAGATCTGCTCATTTTCTTACTAATTGCTCCACCCCCGGAATAAATTAATGAATGAATGAAAAGACTCGTGAATGAATGTAACTTCCTTAAACAAAATGGGATTGTTTTAATGCATACAGATGAGTGTCCGGGCGAAGGGCGTATTCGTCTATCCTATGACAACCCAAGACTTATCAGAGCATTAGTAATAGACTTGTTGCAGGTTAATGTTATAGACTTTCATTGGAGTATTTCTCAGATTTATCTTTGCGCGTAGGTGAGAGTCTTGGTGAAGTTGCTGTCTTTGTCATAGGGCTTAATGATGAAGTTATCATGATTTATACTAGTCTAGTGTATGGTAAATGTTCAAGCGATTTCTTTAACGACGTTTGTTTGACATTTTTCCAAATTTAGAGCTTGACCATCGATAAACAGTGATGTCCAGGAAAGCGATAGCAGGCGAACAACCGGCGGTGGACGTTGACTCTTTGTTGACGTATCTTGAGGCGGAACACAAGGTGTTGAAGATACTTCTTAGCCGGCGAGTCGAGGTGTCGAAGCGTTGCATCCACGTTCAGCGCGAGACTCGGCAAATGGTCATCGACAAGGTGGACGGCAGTGGTGGCGGCGGAGACACGAAACAGCAGCGGTCGAGCACCCTGGACTTGCGCTATATCAAGGACGTGCATACGCTCGACTACAAGCTGAACAAGATGCGCATCAACGAAAGTAAATGGCGCCAGCGCGAGCTGCTCTATTACGACCCGAAGAAGGTGATGCTGATCTACCACGGCAGCGAGTTTGTCCTCAACGTCTCGGTCTTTGCCTGTAAGTGTGGTGTTCTCGATAGAAGTTGCTTCACCCTTTGACGTTTGACATTAAAACAGTTAATATGTAAAACTTTAAAACATGAATAGAATTATTGCTTTCACACGCGGTGGATAATTTTTCATTGCCATGATCACAAACGATCGCAAAAGTTTTAGATCACAGTCGATCTATCGTCGAAGTTCGTATCACACACAAAAATGATATCAACGTATAAAGATAAGAATGACTCTTATCAGCATTACAATCGTTATACGTGACGTGGATTTTGAGGATGAATCGAGTGTGATGCGAAACAAAAATCTGATGAATTGTTAATACTTTGATTATACGCCAATGTGCTTCTTTATTACGGTAACGAAGATAATCTAAAAAAGACAGTTGGATAGACATATCATTTGAAGCGATCGAAAAACAGCAAAACGCGATGGAAGCGTTTTATCACGATATTTAAAATGATTGTTATCACGATCTGATGCTTTAGTTTTCATCACTGGGACATTCGTGAAGGTGATAAGTGTGGCTGACCACCCGATAAATGCACGCCAACAGTATCGCACACGATATCACGACGATAGTGAACCATGAACAGATTTTTACATTTTTCAAACATATCGCAATACAAACCGTACAGTCTTTCAGTTTTTCAATTCGAATAAGAATCCAAGTGCTGAACACCTACATCAAAGCAAGGTTGAGAATAAATCTGCAGAAAACGGGTCATATTTAGGAAATACATCATTCCGTCACTTGTTGAACTGAATGCATTTATGTTAGAAGAGGTGCAAAACAACGTCTTTCCTGAACAACTCATCTGTTGAACTAAGAATGAGCTCTGTAAGATCACCAGAAGAGTATAGATGACTCGGGACACTTTCGGAAGATTGAAACTGCCCTTGTGCTCGAAACGGAAATTATCCAGTCAGTGTGCTTTCAGCGCTAACCTGTGGCTTCGAAGCGTGGACCTTAAGCCACGCAACACAGCATTGAAAGGTGTATGCTGGAAATAATGAGAACATATGGCAAGAGCGCAGACAACAGTCTGCGATTTCATTTGCCGATGTGGAGAAGTTAAACGGATAAGTGAAGAATAACCAGCCGGTAGAAACACCTCCAGATCGATGGCAGAATAAACATAACAAGTTCACTGGATTAAAATGAATATAAATCATAGAAAACAGGGGTTTCGTGGCAAAGTTTTGTAGAGGTCTTCGTCCAGCAATGAATCGAAACAGCTTATGACGAGAGTAAAATTGCGACTTTTAAACAATCAGTTCGCAGAACGCAGCTGCATTCAGAGTCTTGCTTTATGCGTGTATTATTTCGCACAGTAAAGTTAAAACGATGGCCATCGTGTTTTATAATCATAGCTTGCGGACATACGTTGAACTTCACGTATTTTGTTTTTGATACACCAGTACATACTAATGCAACATATGCATATAGCATGCATATAGCATGTTTCTTTGATTTTTTCTGCTTTGCACGGTTTATACATGTTAATTCTATATTTTCGTACCCTTGTTCCTATAGTCACACGACATCGTTTACGTGACACGTTTCAATGTAGTTCAAGCTGTAATGTTGTATGCAGTATATTTGTATGTATGCGTTACGCACAGTGGTATATTGTCTATTTATTATTAACTTATGTCAGTTTACTGTTTTGTTATAGTTGAAACAATTTTCTTACGTATTTATTTACGTCTTACACAGCACGTATATAACTACAAGTTTATGAATAATATCAAGTATTTGGTTGAAATGCTCGGAATCTCATCCATCCTGTTTGTGAAGTATTATTAAACTAGTGTTTGCACTGGGTGATTAAGAACGCCTGTTAAGCGCCACACCTCTGTTTTTCCTTATGGTGCGTCGATCTATGCATCTCACATCCCGTATATCTAAGGTAATGCCATGCTTGTTGTCAGGAATGTTTCAGGAGCTGCTACTCCTTAATTGACTTTTGCTATTATTATCATTTGCTTTCGACAGCTTTGTACTACGTGAGAAAAAATCTGTGTACGCTTAAGTTTGTGAACCAGTGGACTCATCCTATGCACATAAATATTCCGTGGGATCTGATGTATATTTTCGATTGTGCCCTTATCGTATTCTGCACGACTGTTGTTTATGATTCTTCATGACTTATGATCACTATATTCGGCGCATGGTTCATTGTGAGCATATTTCTTTTCTTGGCTGACATAACTTGAATTCGGGTGTAGCGTGAATTTCATATTCCGTCTACATGTACCCCCCTATAAAATGGATCCGACATTTTTGTATTAAATTCGGTTAACAAAACAGCTGACGTATAAATCTGACGGAACAGCGACATTAAACCAGTATTATACTTTATCGTTGCTTGTTTTGTAATAAGAGCAGAAGTGCCCCTTTTCTTTCTTCTTGATGTAGTTAGGTTGGTGTCCTCTTGTGTAAATTTGTCTCTACGGAAAGGAGGCAATGGAGAGATCTGGCAGTAACCATTGCTTTGCGTCAGCCAGTCACTTCGGGTTCCATGATATGCCTTTGCGCTGCCTGGATGGCTGAGGTCTATAATCCTGTAATTTAATCTTAGCTAGTTTTCCGTAATATCTACGCGGAGTCTTAACTTACTGATGGCGCCTTTTATACCATGTAAACCATAGTTACGTTGTAAATGAAGTAGCTTGGCTGCTGATTAAAATCACAGTCGTAATAAATGAATCATCATCATCAGACCTGTCAGTGGATATGCGTGTCACAGGGATTGATTACAACTAGCACTGTTACTACTTCAGATTGTATCGGCTGTTTCATATTCATGCTGCTGACTTGAAATAACAATTTTTTGAACTCGTTACCGTACGTCTGATAAATATGTATCAGTGGACAAATATAATTTGCTTGTGGTTCTGTTTGTTCATAGTTGCGATGTACTTCGTTAACAGCTATTGTTACTTAACAAATTCATCACTGTGAGTGACAGCACTACTTTGCAATAGTTAAATATATCTTTAAGTTTGAAATTCAAAATATATAGCGCATTTAAGTATGTATCTTCTTTCATAATTTCGACAGTTTGGTACGCGTCAGGCAGTCGTGATCATTGTAAAATCCGGAGCAAGATTTGCAGCGATGAAGATAGCAGGGCACTTGTGGGTAGGTGAATTTGCTCCGTTTTGATGATAGGCCTTATTTGGTGCCAGTTTCATGGCTTGGATTACGAAAGGCCAGGTCGAAGGCAACATGCGGATAAGTAGTTATAATAAAAAGTGTTCTTAAAGGAAATCAACATTGATAAACTTCAGTTCAAAGCCATTGCACGCAAGTTCCCTTGGGAAACATGCATATTACTTTAAAAAAAATATTTACGCTTCTTTTTCATGACTGATTAGTAGAGTAATATATATTGCTAAATCTGCAGTCATGGTGTTCTGAATACCTGAAACCGTTAACAGCTTATCTTCTTATCTGACTTATTTTAGTTGAAAAGTCTAGTGACTGCGACTGTTGGGTGTCGGGCCTGCAGTACCTGCGAGAAGAAACCGCCTCGACGCCGCATCCACTGATCATCGAGCGCTGGCTTCGGAAGGAATTCTACTCGCTGTGCGAACCACCAAGTCTGACGTACGCTTGTTACCGCCGACGTCGTCGTCGACGCTAGTGCCACGACTTTCACTTTTTAGTATCTCCGTAAAGGTGTTGAAGTTATTCATACAACAGCGGTTACAGTGCAAAATCTCGTCCAAAGGCTTGCAAGAGTTGGTCAACGTAAGTTTCGATTTGCGACTAATGCTCTAGTTTCACCCGTTAAACGCTGAATACGTTTACATGCACACGCAGATAAAAGGCTGCATAACAGATTAGGCACATCTGGAATGATTATGCATATTCTGTGTTGTATATGTCAGTGATATATGTGTATTAGAATGCATATGGAGAAATTATTCACTTCCCTTACTATACAGTACGGATAAAACAACACCAACATCATTAGGAGGAATCGTCCAGAGCATTTCATTTGGTAGGCCATTCCATATAATTTTAGTTGTAAAGAATTGAACATTGTTGACTTGAAAAGGACACACTTGGTTTCCTTATCAAAGAGTTAGTATACATTTCTCCAGAAGAGTTAAGGATGTGCGAAAACCACATCTTTCTGCTTAGAAGTCCTGATCCATCGCTTTTCTAGTTTTTCAATCCTGTCCCTTCTCCCTTTCTACCTGATTACCTACAATGCGTAGCAAGTCGTCTCCCGCGTCACTACCTTACAACATTGAAAGGCGACTTCAGCGCACAAATTGAAGCAGGTAATGGCTCTTCTCGGAAGTTCTTGCTCATCGCAGAATTCATTATATGGACGACAAGAGCCTGTGACTACTAGGTATTTGTGCTTCACAGCGTTTGTTAGTCAGAGTATATTTGTTCCATCATAAGAGATTCGCTGGCTGATTTGGATTTCCGCTGAGAAAAAAATTGTAATCCATGTCAAACACATCACTATATTAAGCATTACGGTCTTGCCATGGAGCTTAATTAACGATATTTCTGAAATGAAACGAAAAATGAATTTTCTGTTTTGTTATGATTTTACTGTAAAATTATTGCCTAGGAACAACTATGGTGATGATTTCTTGTCGAAAGTTGAAACTTCGCAATAATGAATGAAATGCTACCATGCCTAAGGCCATTGCTTTGCTGAAACATTATTGAACCAAACATTTTTGTGATTCGAAGTTTCTGAGACTGAAAATTCAAGCGGAAGAACTGAAGTAGGTGGAGATTCTAAGGTTACCTTGGATGAATCCCTAATGAATGGGCACTACTGAAATCTCTTTTCATGAACCTATTTCTGAGAAGGCATACTAATATCCTTTATGTGACGTCTGTAAATTGATAGAAGCTGGAAAAAATGGTTTGGAAAAAATCAAATGTCCAGAATGGAATTTACGAGAACTCATGAAGGGCACATTTTGTATTAAAGAGCAGAGAAAGCCATCACGTAATCTTCGAGAATGCTAAAAGTTGTGTCTGTTGAGTTGAAGTACTTTGTACATCGGAAAAGAAGCGTGGTAGTTGAATCGCCAAACGCTGAAGAGTGTAAGAAAACGAAACAGCTTTTCTAGAAATATCAGCAAGCAAATACCGCGGAAGTAAAAACTGTTTGAAACGGATTAAGAAATACATTGACCGGAAACCTGTTATGGCTAACATGAAAAATTGAAAGGCGCATCTGATGTTGAATCCAGACGAAATTTCCAGTACTGTTTTTGTTTTATTCATCTTTCAGTCATTCAGTTTCGATGACCATTTATGTTTTGGTGGATCACCGAGGCGGATGCGGCAGATGGTGTTTCTGACGTTCCTGATCCGGTGACATCGTCAGGGCTTGGACAGAGGAAAATGCAGGACTGGGGCAGAATCCATCGAGACAAATGCTCCAGATCATTCTTGGCCATCACGGGGTCTTCGGTCAGTTGATTGGGCAAGGCATAGCTGTTTCGCCTTCCTTTTTGAAAGCATTCGCAAAACGTTTCTAAGCCATCACTGCTATAACTTCTCAATCTGTAAAAGCAGCAGCTGTACACCACAGCTTTCTGAGATATGTTATCTTCGAACTCTGTCGAGACAGACGAATGAATATGGTGATGCGTGTTGTTTTGTTTATTGTTTAAGATGTTCATAGAGGCAAGAATATGCCGACAGCATGTAGCAAGGCTCCTCTAGCGTCATTATGCAAAACGAAAATGGAACGAATATATTGACCTGTGGAAATTCTCTAGGAATTTTTGCTTCGCCGTACGAAGCTCTATGATACGGTGCAGTAAAAAGGGTTGAAGAAGGAAGTAGGTATAACCAAGAATCACTTTACCTTTATACTTGGCCGTCTACGAGAGAATATGAAGATCGATCATCGAAAAATACATTGAACGTAACTATGATAAACACATTTTCTTCGAGGACTTAAAAATGACTTATCGTAGAATATCATCTCACGACATGTGATGGAGTATCAGAAAGAAGCATGTGCAAAAAGCAAAAAGAGGTTACCCAAGACATCTAAAGTAGAACTACCTCGGTAGAAGTAAGGTAAAACAGAAAAACTCCCTCTTCATGTAGCGTCTGATGAAGGCAACATGTGAATCCATTGGTTTTTTCGATGGTAACAGGCGCCAACTAATGATCGATTATAAACAGCGCTATATATCCGATATTCCTAGGAGACAGTGTGATGCTGTGTTACGGTATTGGACAAGAGCTGAAAGCCAAAGTTAAAGCAGAGAACAGTTTCTGATAAAAGCGGATTTTACGTACAAACCGAATGTTTTTTCAGAGCCTAGGAAAACCTAGCTTATCTTGTGTAATTCATTTCGTTATTCGGTTGCAGAGAATTCGCATCATATATACGGCAATCTGATTACATCATGTTATGCAAATTTTCGCTGTTAGTGTTAAAAGCAGTAGTTGAATTTTGGCATTTACCTTATAATGGCGTTGCATGCACTTTTGCCTCTGCGCTTTATATACTGACGCGGGGTGTGGTGAAGGTTGGGGGCAGTTTTATACGTTACCAAATAGTTGTTTTTATGTTAAATACTAATTTATTAAGGCATATTAACGTAGTTCGTTTTGTCACAGACTAAAACCGGTTTTTAACAGTGAATGTGCCGCAATTTTTTCATGATTATTTTTTTTTAATACAGACCGCTTCTGGTTCGTTGTCGGTGGTGAGTGTACTTTTAGAAGAATCCTGGTTGAAGACAAAGGTTAGGAAGCAATTCATTAAAAGTAAAACGCTTGTTTCTATGTTCGTCCTCATGTTAAACTGACTGCTTGTATTGTGAGGCTCGTTTCAATATGAACCCTTGTAATGAGCCTCATGTTTACTTGATACTTTTGGCATCTGCAGTACATGCTGTATGTAGTTCTGACATTAGTCTGCACTGATTTTTCCACTCGGGCTTTATTCGTTTATTTTTAACCTTCTAACTTGATGCGCTGTCAGCTGATAATGTCTCATTGACTGCGTCACTGAAAGGATAGGGATCGTTTAGGGAAGGAATGAACATTTGCATTGTCTTCTAAACTGCATGCTTCCTATTCAGTGTATTCCTGATTTGATTATGAAGTGAGAGACTCGAGTAGAATGAATGCATGCGATAGATACTATGCTACACTCTCCATGTAGCAAAATAGCAAAGTATGAGGAGCGCCGACCTCACAGCTGGAAGATCTGAATAGTGATTCTTAGAATGGTACAGTCATAGTCTAATTAACTTCAGTATGAATCTTCCGTGGTGCATAAATGAATATTTGGCTAATTTCTTAAACTGATATCAGTGTCAGGCCTGAGATGGCTGGAAGCGAACAGATCCAATGATGGAATAAGTATGGGTCGTCATCAGGAATGAAAATTTAGTTGTGCAGCTGCGTTACGTCATTTGGCGCTTGACTTGATCGACGGAACGAGTCACTGTATGACATCGAAAATATTGGTATATTACTGAAAATATTAAAATCGTCTTATGCTTTTTATTGTCACTAACCATAGTATTGTATCATGACCATTCTTTAAAGGACTTACAACGGGTGTAAATTTTATCAAACAAAATTCAAACTTTCCGGATTTGGCTGTATCCACCATCAGTGGACGATATATAACAAAGTGCATGATCGGTTGCAGCAATTTTGCTGTCTTAAGGTGTAATAAGCTACACTTTTTGTTGATGCGTACTGTAGGTCAAGCTGACTGGTTTAGATGTAATTCAGTCATGGTTTTCCTCACCAGCTTCTTGGTTTCTTCCAGATTGATGTCTAGTCTCTGTCTTTGATCAGACATTCGTGTGATTTTATCAATAGCTTTTTTTTTAATCTGCCAGTAGTTCCTTTAATCTTTCGCGTAATAGGCCGTTCTGTCGTAGTAAAAAATTTAAGTTAGGTACTTTCTTCACACTGGTTACCATGTTGGTCGAGAGGAAGACCCTTTGATTAGTTCGCCTGCAGACCTCTGAACGGTGCTGGATGAATCAGATCAGGAAAGAAGGTGAAACAAGATTCTTCCTCGCATATGGTTGCAACCAAGGAAATCCGTCTCAGGAACGTTACCCTAGCATGTATTAATGTCGTTCTTTCTTTGAGATATGGAAAATATAGCAGTATCAGTTTATAAATATTTGAGACGACAGTTCAAAGATTGTTTGATCACGGCTAATTCAAACAGCGCTGCAATGCTTTTACTTTGAAGTGCAAAATCTCGTGAGAAGGGGAGGGTGTGAACTTTGCATAGCTGCCCGGTTTGTATAGCGACTCGTTTTAGGAAGTCTTTAGTCGGCAGAGTATTTAGAATGATCTGAGAGTTCTTTAAGTATTTGATGTGCTGTAGGTGTTGTGTTACGTTGTAAATGCCAGAAGCAGCTGTCGTTATAACACGCTGGTTTCATTCTTATGCGCGTGCATACTTTATTGATCGTATTGCTTTGTTATTGCTTTTTTTCTGCATCGAAGGCATGATTTTGCGGTTACTAACTTTGCTTTGATCGATCGGATGCTAGATTAAAAAGGCCTTGAAGCAGTGCTTGATTCGTTTGTCGTAGTCTCGTATTTTAAAGTAGTGTTTTCATTATTCGGTTGTCGCTGGACATGAAGGCAAATCTCAGTTGCACGTTCATCTGTGTTTTGTGAAAAATTTGCATAATAATCCATATGCGTTATTAGTGCGGAGTACTGTTTACCGATGTATGCATAAATACGTGAATAAATTCCTCTACCGTTTCATCTATGTGTTACATTAAAAATGAAATGAGCTCGTTCCCAATGAGTTCTTCAACTTTTGACATCCCGGTGTTAAGTAATAGTCCAGATTTCGCAGCTATGTCACATATGGAAGTCGTCAGGTGAAACGGGTTGCTATCCTTACTACTGACTGCGACGATATTATTTGCGAACTCTAGGTGATTGAAATATTTAGCCGAATATCTTTATCTAGCTGCGTCTTTTCTCTGGATTGAGTCCTTCGTCTTTGTCAGTACAGGCGCTGATTCGGAAGAGAAAGTCCGGAACAGTGTTGAATAGCAAAGGCGAAAGCACACACTCAATATAGAACCATTCAAATTGCTGGAAAGGAGGTGGGGCAGTGACGCAATTGATTGGTAGGTTGTTTTGCAGGTTAGATTGCCAGGTTCAAACATAGCGCACTGGTGATTTTCTTCTTAACTCCAAATTTCCTTGAGCAGGGAATTCACCAAACTGTGCTTCTCTGTAACTAGCCGAAAAGCGGGTAGCAGTAGGTTGACCTGTGAATAATAGGGACAGCATGATGCTTTAGTGTGATGATACCAAATCATGCGAGGCACATGGCCATGCTGTCTGAGACGTGCGCTCTACAGTTGCAAGTCGCCTTGGCCCACCTTCATCTTCTTCATCTTCCATCGCCGCTTCTCCTTTCGGGTCGCGGAGGCAGACGCGTCAGACAGTG
>UZAM01000044.1:0-11280 GCA_900618415.1 Soboliphyme baturini
AGGGCGATAGCCCCAAATCTTTCGGTTTGACTTAACATATGTTTGAAATGAACCCTCACTCCTCAACTTGCACTTGTAATTAGTAATGAGTGGCAGAATCATTTCAAATGTTGAGTTGTCGCTTTATAGCAAGTCAGTTATCATGTAGAAAACATATCCTGATTCTGGAATATATTGAGGATTTATGTATAATCACAAAATCAGTTACGGATATATACTCAAATAGATCCTTGGCCTGGAATTCGCCGATTTCTTGCACGTGCGGCCACGCACTAAAAGCACGTTTTCTGCTTAAATCAGCAAATGCCATTTTATATGATTATGCAGATGGAATTTGTGTGATTTATATAAACCGCTTAAGCTTTAAGACCATATGACTGATCCCTCATTTTGCTCAAAGCCAAAGTGGTTGCACGCAGTTCTACCATCGTCCTTCGAACAGCTGGCTTCAAACGGTACATTAAACAAATACTCCGTCACTCAATTTAAAATAGAAACTCATAACTTATGCTGGATCGCTTTCAGTCGACGGCCGGAGTTCGACTATAGCTAACTCAGCGAGTAAAGAAAAATTTCGCGAAGCCTGTCGACTTTTTGAACACTGATGAAGAGAGTCGCCCAAAAACGCTCTAAGGTATTTCGGCCAGCTGGCGAGGAATATTTATATTTATCTTGTCATATTCATAGGTAAATACCATGTAGCCACTTCAAGGTGCGGTATTCAAAGATTACCACTAACGCAGCCAATAGTAAATTATGTTATATATGTGAGGCAGAGAACGCGCATTTTCATGGAAGCAGAACTGACTTGTTCTGGTTTGTTATGCACTTGCTTAATGTACAGTTGTGCAACGATTCATTAATACTGCACCACAGCACATCAACAGCACAGGGAAATAAAGTCTTATGCATATTATACTATTTAACATTATGTAGAGTTCATATTTATGTTTATAACTACTAATTTGTAATTGTATGATAAGGATGTATGTAATACTGCGTGATAATTTGATAATCTGACGTGTTATAAGGATATTACACGAGAGACTCGCGAGATGAACTCATTTAGTAGACGTATAGGAAAGTTGGACCAAATGGCTAGACTATAGAGAATCGAGTATTTTTGCGCCTTGAAATCCACCTAACGACTGGTGGAAGACTTGTACCATTTCAAAAGTCTGCTGAATCAGCTAACCTTGCGACCTGATAAGAATGGTTGACTTTGAAAATCACAGAAGGAGTAAAAGAGGAATGAATAATGATTATTGCTCGAAAAGCATAACCGATAAAAAGCTTAAAGATCGCTGCAAACGTGAATCAGTCTGGCGGTTTTCCCATGGAGCATTACACTGTTCCGCATTGCTATGGAACTGTTCGTTTATGACTTATGCGTCATGGAATGGAACACTTCATGCTTAGACCTGGTCGCAACAGCATACAACAAATTTTTATGACTATATGGTATAGAATATATAATGGCACAGTGGTATATATAAACATATGGATTAATATACTATTATATGATCAGCATTCAGAGCTGTCATAGCAGATGGTCGAAGACATTTCCCGGTACTCAGTTCCGAAACATATCTACATTCAAATAAAACTTCATTCACACGTTGTCTGTGAGTTTCTGTTGATGGCGGCTCCTGTGCCTTAACCTGAATCATTGGAATAGAGCAAAACATGATGTGCCAAAAGCCGCTGCTTTGTTAGAGGTAAAAAGTGCATTTTTGCGCCATTGAAAAAATACATTTATGAATTGCACGCTGAAAATTTCATCTTATATTAAATAGAATACTTAAGGCTTCGAAGCATGACCTCTTGTTCTGCAAGAAGTTACATCGAATATCGAAATTGTTTGAATGAAAGCTCCATAGACATCAGCCTGAGGATCGAAATTTTTACCTAAAATTCTTTCTCGATGTCCAAGCCATCTGACCGAAGGTTATTACTTTTTATGCGATATTCTGATATTTAGTAAGTCTTAAAATTACTCAGAATTGTAATATTGCTTTCTTTTCTTGATTTGGTTAAGAAATCGAAATACTGCAGATTTTGGGTGATTGTATAAAAGATTTGAGATATTAAATTAGCTTATGTAAGATTTCGATCGTTGCAATTAGGCAAAAGAGAAAATGTATCTTTATTACAATAACATGCAAATCAGAAAATTTAATATATCTTTCATGCGTTAGTGATCATGCTAAGAGCAGCATAAAGCAAGGTTTATTTCTCCCAACGCAAATAATAGGGCCAATCTGATGATTGATTAGTACGGACTTTTCCCCTATGTCTCATGGGCTTTTTTCAAAGTTAAGAGATGGCATTGGTTTTGGAAGGGCTCATGTTTTTTCAGCACGTAAATCAACGGATTTCGACCTCAACTCTCGTCGAGTAGATGAGATATGTGATCTTCATCTTCCATGGCCGTTTCTCCTTTCGGGTCGCGGAGGCAGAGGCGTCAATCAGTGCTTCGAACGTTCTCGATCCTGTGTCCAAGTCGGAGCTTCGGCAGAAGACATCTGGAGTCTGGAACAGACTCCTTCCATTTATTGAAGATTCCTGAGGTATGTGAATGAAGAACAAAATCAAGACAGATATATAGAATAGGGTACATGATTTCTTTATGAGGAAGATGATATATTGCTATGGCATGTCACAAACGGAAGAAAACACATGAAATATTCTTTAATTAAGACCATCTGACGTTTCCGACCAAACTCGGTCTGTCTTCAGAGTACCAGAGTAGTAATGTTTGCGCCACAAATCAAATCGGGTTTCATGAAGTGCTGAAACTGTTGCGTCGCCTGTTGCTTTTCCATAATTCTGTCGTAAAGACTCGAGTCTCTCGTAGCTTTGCGTTTCTTGATTGATTGTTTGATCTTCAGCCTCAGTAGTAATGGTGCTGACTCTTCGAGCAGAGGTTAACGCTGACCGCATGCGCGAATTATCGGTCTATCTCATTGATTATCATCAATAGCAACAGCCTTCTTCGATTATCATCAGCAACCTACTTCACTGCCGGATGAAAGCCATTCCGAGACCTTGTCATAAACTTCTGTTTTCTGCGATTTTTATCCATGTTGATCTAATGAACTGTTCAGCTCGTCTGGCCATTGATCTGGAGGTGTTTCAGTGGGCCGTTTGCTCTTTGGTCTAGCGCTGAAGCGTCCTTCCACTTCAAGTTCTTCACTCGTGCAATGACACCGCAGACTCTTGTATCTGCCTTTTACCATTCATTCGTCTTTCGATCTTTTCTTTCTATTCCTAACATGTTTCTTTCCATGCTGTATTGATTAGCCTGCACTGAAAGCATACGTTGATAGAATGCTTTCCCTCTCAAGCACAAGGTCAGTTTTTCGGAAAAGAAACTTTTTAAATATTCCAACCATATCATTTGTACTCTTCTCTGATTTCGCTGATAAGCCATCAATTTAAATTTACTGCATGTTCACTGAACTGTGCATTTTTCCTTCTAATCAGCAAGGAAACTGTCACATTAGCAAGCAATCTACGCTTGCATATTCATTACGAAAGCAGCTTGATGGGTTCGCATTTTTTTTATTAATAAACTGCAAAGGTCGCTGTTGAAAAAGTGTATCAAGTCTGAACTCTGCCGATGGCTAGACTCGAAGTTACTCATTGAAGTCAGCAGCGATAGGCTTTGCGAAAAAATGCCGCGGCGAATTTCGTCTCCCCTATGCTCGTACTTGCCTACGGGGCCATTTAGTCGCGCCACCGCTCCCTGGTATTTGAGCACCTGCGGTGCCAGATGCATCTCGCAAGAATTTTGTAAATTTCACTGCGTATTACACCGCCCCCGGCTATTCGTCAGTCGGAAAATCTCGCCTTAGAGGAGTCAGTCGCCTCTAACACACTGAGGCATAGCCATAACTTTTGATATTTATGTGCTAGCATATAATGGGCACCAGCTTCTGAAAAAATGTTTGTGATGAGTGTCAGATGGCTCTAGCAGACAGTATGACTCAGTTTCTGAATTGGTTGAAGAACATACTAGAGCCATAAGACAGCATTAGTGAAACGCTGTGAGATGAATTGGAATTGGGAACAACGGCAGACATGAAATCTAACCGTCATCGGACGGCAGACCGTTGACAAGCAGGCCACATGTTTTGTTGTTGTTTTCGCTTGTTGAATGATGTTCGCTCGGCTCGAAGGATCCCAGTTTAAGCGTCTGTCAGAAACCCTCGGTGTTGTGATTTTCCTCCTGGTAGTAACCGCCTTAAGAAGATAATTAATGCAGGAAAAGATCCCCTGTAACTTGCACCATTTATGATTAGAATTTCACCATTGTCAAGTAGTCACTTTCACTCATTGGTACGTGATAATTCAAAATGTTGATAAACGGTCGTTGCTCTAGAGGCAATAATACATGGAAAAGATATATGCTTAAAAGTTGTGCTGTCTATCTGTCTCTATATCATGATCAGTTCTGCCAGAGGGCATCTCGCACTGAATGACGCAATTTAGCCGGATCATCAATAAATGATCAAGCTAAGATCTTCATGAATAATGACACAAAATGTGCGGCATGCCGTGTTAAACAGTTCCCTAGCCCTTTAATCTTTTGTTGACTCTCTTGCCACAAAGGGAACGCGCACGTAGCCGGAAAAATTCAGCGACACAATCCCTAGTAGTCACCAATACCTAATACCAAGTTACCTAGCAGTTGACAGACAAACGTTGAGGCCTACTATCCGCACTAGTCCCTGAAGAAGGCATATTTATAAAAGAACGTTGGCGCAGCGTCTAACATTATGCAAACCGACTTGTTTTTGATAAAAACACCGTTATATGTAAAAAGACTTTAGGCATTTCCTGTAATATTTAATAGATCTTTTTCAGCATGGTTTGTGCGAGTCTTCATAGATCTTGTCAGTACTGGCGACACCTGTAAAACTGGTGCAGAAACTCATGAACTACAATAAATACTGATCGAAAGGCGCCGGGAAGGCTCTTGGCCCCTACGCCTTTGAAAACAATGAAGTTTCAGTACTTCTGGATTCAAACAATGCAGATGCTCAGGTCTCTGTACTAATTGCCGACGTTGGCCATCCTCAGATCAAACAATCCAATCACAGTGTTGCTGTCTTAGCCTTAGTGAATCTCAACCACTGGACGAATCGGCTCTATGTGAAAAGGGAGTCTATGGACATTCCATGTACCACACTCGCCCTGTGCATTATACGGACCGTTTTACCTCTCAGAGACCTTCAATTCATTAGAATAAAAGATGATAAAAGAACAATAAATAAAATAAAACAAAAGATAATAAAAGATTTCATTATTTCATAATGCTGTAGGCTTGTTGTTCGTGTCACTTGCATAGTAATATAATGGAATCTGCTTCTTCTATCACCTTTGGAATAGATGCTACTTCATTACGAGCGATCGTTGAAAAAGGCTCAGTCAATCGGTATTTTAAAATTAAAATGATTCATTGTTTGAAGTAATTGATTTGGTTAAGATATTTCATTCAGTGATTGACGCGTCAGTGGGATGAAAGATAGCATAAGCAGCTAAGGATTTCTGCATCGGTAAAATCGAATTTATTCGGCGCAATGTCTCAATTCTGCCTTGTGAGGTTCCACTTGAGTGAAAAAATTTGTACAACTCTTCGAATTAAAAATTTTGTGACACATTCTTGTCACGCGACTTTGTACTGCTGTCCAAGACGTTGATTATCAGGGGAACCTTGCTTGCCAGCAACAGGAGATCAAAAACGTCGTTCAAAACGAAGAATTGCACTGTCGTTAAACAGAAAAAAATTCAGCAGAATTTTAAAGAATACTTTAGACAAAAAATGGTACCGGATTGAAGCGGTGAAAATGTATAACATAAAGAAAAAATCTCTTTCTCACTTCACACCAGCAACTCTGTTGCACTGACCCCTTGCTCCTAGACGCCAAGGAGAACCATTTAAGCAGGCCACGGCTCGATGGTATCTGGGCGCCTACAGTATGTAGGACGCAGAACTGCACCCCAAACATGACTTGAGCAAAAGTATGTTCAACCAAAGAACATGGCCACGATGGGCGAGTGAGTAAAGAAATAAATTAAATAAATTAAAAAGACACTTTTTTCGATTTGCTTCACTATCATCTGTGGTTTGATGTTTTTTGAGAAAACACCGTTAACCGTTCGCATACGCAGAACTTATGCTCTCTGTGATCTTCGCTGCATCTTTAGCTTCTCAAAACTTATACTATTAGGCATCGATTACAGTATGGTATAAGAAAATATTCCTCTCTAACAGAGAATCTGTCTATACTTTGTTCCATCAAGTGGCATGTTGACCTCTTCTTCGACATTTGTATGTTTTGGCTCTCACACAATCAGCTCATGGCTTTGAGTAAATGATTCAGGTTCATCAGTTTGTTTGATAGGGTCAACCTTCTTTTCACGATTTTCATATCTACCGTTGCCGGAAGAAAACGGGATCATTCTTTACGTCTTCTTCTTATTTAACATTAGCTAACGTTGAAGACATCGCTGCTGTACGTAGTTGAATCATTGTTCTGTCGTTAAGCGACTGTTTCCATGCCATGCAACAACAATTGCCTGACCGATGCAAGGCACAAGCCATTTACTGTAAAAAGCGTACTGCTATCATCATATGGATAATGCTTTGGTGACACAAGATGAAAATTCTGCATTTATGATCTGTTTCTTTTATCTTCTAGAGCAATGGTACTAATTGCCGTCCGTTTTTTCATGCGCTGGATCATCTTGAAATGATATGGCAAGGCAGAAAGTTAACATTATGCCAGGTAGGTATGATAACCATTTGAGAGATATGTTTCCATAGCATTCCATGCGGATTGATTTTCCAGTCATTATTATTCATATGGTAAAAAGTTCATACTTTTTTATTTTGCCAACATTATTTTCAGAAAATAGGACATATAGACTTTATCAATAAGGGAAACAAGTATGCTAGACGCAACCGAAAACAATGCAATTAAGAAGATGCATTTAGTGATAATAAAAACTTGAGTAAGAGACCAACTGGCAAATCAAGACAGTTAGTGGCGATTTCTGAGAGCCATTGTGTACCCTCTTGACTAAAATAGAGCTGTATTTGGTTGCGATTCTGTCTGTGTTTCGTCGACTTTCAGCCCAGCGTTCACTTAAATTCATCAATCATGAAGTGACAGAGAAATCACTATCCCTGGCATAAGCGAGTGAAAGTGGTATTCTGGAACGAACCGCTAGGCTGATTTTTGATAGAGTCTGCAGTTTAGATATCCGAGGAAACTAGGTGCACAGTTACTGCTTCCGCTGTCTGAAAGATGACAACATCGACAGGATTGTCACGCCTTGCGAATTCTTCTAAAAATGAGGGGCAGACAGTTATGGTTTGTTTTACCAACCGGAGAATAACCCGGGGCAGGGCAAGAAAGACACTGAATAAGTACCTCGAAAGACATTGCCACAGGCTCGGAATGTTTTCTGCCGAAGCAACTGGCGCAGGGTCGTAAAGACAGACATTGCCTGAGACATGAAAGTATAAGTGGTCATGGACCATTTCACAAGCTACTGAGAAAGCTGCTTGCAAAATCAGGAGTTCGTCGTAGTACACTTTCTACAACTCTTTCCCCCTAATCCATCTCACATGCAGATATCCATGTCGAAACTTCAATTCTTGTACTTATTTAAGACTTGGCAAAAACTAGGCGCAACATCGCAAGGTTTGAAAATCACATTCATTAACATGACGTTTCACCTAACGTTGAAACTCTTACCAACCATGTTTTGCTATCAGAACAGTTAATTTAAAAGTCAAAAAAGATAATTATTTAAATTTAGTAACGGCTTAATGGCTTCGTTTCAAAACAAGTCCCCTTATTCTCTAGAAAATGGCTTTGAAGAATGACATTTACATCAGAAAGAGGATGAATTTGTACGAGAAGGTGACTCTTACATAATTGGCTAAGGCAAAGAATTTTTGCCCGTTACCGAATGTAAAAATCAGATAAATTTGAATAAAATCGCTATTGCAATTAAAACCCTGGCTGTTGATGGAAGCCAAACGTATTTCCTTGATAGAGTCATTGAATGGGTAGGGTAAGTCTTCATATCCAGTAAAATCGATCATCAAAAATGTCTTTTGGAAGGTATGAGAAATATTTATATGATCCTGTAGACATTTTTGCTTGAATAAATAGAGTCAGAAACTTTAATGTACTAAAACTACTCGGTTTCGTTGATTTGCCGATATAGTTACTGACGGTGATCACAACGCGGGACGCTGATTTTCTTTGAATTTGTTTTTTATACCGTATTACTGAACTTGCTTATCCTGCGATAACAAAAGATGACCACTTCTGTAGCTACGAATCGCTGGAGTATGGTGTATGTTGGTGCCGTCTCCTTTGTATTCTAGCCATGAATTCCCGTGCATTGGGCAGTTCTCGGAAACAGGTATAATCGAACGTCCAAGATGCAGCTTGCAGCATCATTCACCAATACCATTTGCTGCTTCATCGTTTAGGTATTTGTAGAATTTTTCCTTCATATTTGCTGGTGTGGCTTTCGGCCTCGGAATGGAAGCGTGCCTTTGGCCGTTGCCGTCTTTGTTTTGCAGCTGGCAGTTCTGCTGAAAAAATCGTGTACGGAAAAAATGCCGTTTGTTGGAGGGGGATCTCCGGTCGTTTCCGATTTCGATCTAGTGACAAAGTTGAAAATTTTAAAATTTTAAAATGTCTGTCGTTGACAAGCAACGTTTTTCGGAATGTGGAGTGAAGTTTGCCAGCGGCCTGTCGCCTATAGTTCAGCAGAGCCGCTGCGTTTGCTTTCCGTTGCCCCCGGTATCGCCACGAGGTGCATGACGCCGTTGGTTTTTCGTCGTTTGTTTTGACCGGTTTTGCGAGTTGCAGCTTCCAAATTTTTTTCAATTAAGAAAAACCGTCCCTTGTGAACTGGCCGCTAACTTATTGCACTGAACCGACGCCGGCTTACGTACACCCTAGTTGCGCTGTCGGCTAAGGTGACAGTTGAAGCAGCGGCTTGATGGTCGTCCAGCAGCTGTGATCAGCACATGGCCAGAACAAACGAAAATCAGTGGCAAGTTCGCGTCGAGTAATGTTGATGTTTTCACAACCTCATCTACGAGCAGTGAGGTTCTGCATTCTTTGGTTTTTTTTCTTTCTGTACCTCCGCCGTTGACCTGCATAGTACAGCAACGAAATTACTGGCTCGAGTTCGAATTTGGTGACGGCTCACTTCTCTATAATGTTTTAATGTCCAAGCCTTCAGAAATACACATTCTCTCTCTCTCTCCAGGTGGCTAGCGTAAAGGTAACCATGCGGGTCTGGCATGACCCTGATATAATCGGCGAATAATTAATAAGCTAATCTATACGCCATAAACTGTATTCTGACTTTCAGCCATTATTTAAATAAAGGATCATCGTTCATTGCCGTCGTTAGAAAGCATAATGAAGTTTTAAATTTATTCATTCTTGTCTTCTGCCATTTAGACAAATAATTATGTTATTATCCATAATTCATCTTTAGGTAAGTCACAAACGGAAAGACAACGCATAAAATAGTCTTTAATTAGGGACATCTGACGTTTCGGAGTACTTCATTGTACTACATGAAGACGGACCGATCTTGGTCCGAAACGTCGGATGTCCCTAATTAAAGACTATTTTATACATTGTCTTCCCGTTTGTGTACCTACAGATTTTATCACCTCTCGCGTAAAGAAATCATGTACGATTTCCATAATTCATCTTACTATATTCGTCTTGTGCTCATTTATGAACGCACCTGAAGGCACCAGAAAAACTTTTGTGTCCTTAGAATTTTTTACTTTCAGAGGACAAGCCTCGTCATTTGTAGTCGGTGTCTCACAAGTCTTCACGAAGCCAAACGGACTCATATAAGAGAACACTGTGAGGTTTACGTAACGGTAGATTGTCACCGCTGACGGGCAACACCAATCGTTTCAATTTAGCCTAACGAACGTCTACACTGCTTCTAGGTTCCTGACAAGCAGGAGGGTGATGCTACTGTAATATTTTTTGAATCTGATAAAATAGATATTTGTATGACGTTGATATGTTACCTATATTAGTGATGAAACAATTCGCATTGAAGAAGAAGCCTAAGCATCGGATTTTGATTTTGGATACCTTAAACCATGACAAACGACAAACGTCGTCCTCCATTCGTATAAAGCATTTGTCAGTGAGATAATGGAGGTATTATGGTTTCCCCACAATTTCCATTTCATCCGTCCAGAAGGCGGCAAAGATGTTTGTTTTCTTGATAGCATTCATCAGCTATGATTTATATGCGCTATTTGTTCTGACATGAGCTATTATCTGTTAATTTTGTAGATCATATGGTGATAAGAGTTCGCAGTACTGTACGATTAGAACTGACAATAGCCCTCATTCTTTCGTTCGAGTTTTTAGTCAGAATATTCTTTTCTAAAACTCTATGGGAAGGCAACAAGCTGTTGCACACTATGCTTGCCACATAACTGCAGCCGACTATGCCTTCAAAATAGAATACTCTCAGTTGAATGCATGGAAGGGCATCATTAATGGCCCTGTTGTGAAAGCGCGCGCAAGATCGTCATTCCAACTATTACCAAACTTTCCGAAACTTTTTCTTCTGTAAACACAATTACCATAAAGGCATAAATAGATTTGTCATCTTCAGATTTTCGTCGCCTCGCTAACCAGTCGTTATCAGCATTCAGGAGAGCTAAGGAAAATACCCTCCTCGGGATCTTGCCCTAACGGCTGATGCTCACCGTAGTCATTAGTCGTTACCTGCTAAAAGTCATGGAGAAGTCAGGGCTAGGTTTCAGGACGACGTCTTAAACCAGAAAATAACGTAATATATGCTGAAGGAACCGTGGCTGACGATCAGAGCTTCAGATCTTGTTTTATTGGCACAGAATGGTTCCGAAGAGAGACTAAATACAGTTTGATAAATATTTTTGTAAATATATCGTTTATACATTGTTTATAACATCCCAAACGATAGAATTATGTTCTGCGTAAAGATGCTTAGCATAATTAATAGAACAGTTCACACAGTAACACATAGACAGCAAAATATGTTAGTAGGTCGGAGTATAAACTATTCAACAGTCCCATTTCACAGCTCACAGCGTCGCTTTTGGTTGCGTAGGGGACCATTTAAGGTTAAGCATATCTGGCATTGCAGATTAAGCGGCGGTCTGCTTAACTGCCCCTACCCTAATGTAACTAGGATCAAGTATAGAAGTATATA
>UZAM01000045.1:0-11100 GCA_900618415.1 Soboliphyme baturini
CAGGAGAACGAGAAAGCACTAGGCTTTTCGTTTTAGATGCGTTCACACGCATGCCGGTCACGTCGCAGTGTGCTGCGAACCTTTCTAAGGAGCAGTAGAGATCAGTTTCAGAAGATGCTAATAAAACAAGGTCATCTGCAAACAGCAACCTTCTCCACTTCACATCTCCTATACCGATACACTCATCCCCTTGGCAGCTCCTGGCTATTCTATCCATGTACAACACAAACAGGATAGGGGAAAGGACGCAGCCTTGGCGGAGACCAGTGCGAACGTTGAATTGTTTCGACTTAACGCCATTAACTCTGACGCAGCACCTACTATCAGCATACAGTGATTGGATGGCCCTTAGCAACATGCCATCCATCCCGTATGCACGAAGGTATTTATGTCTTTATAATCCTAATTTATTCCACCATTTTCAAAATTTCCAACTATCAATTTAATGCTGCAAGTAGTTCGTAAATGTGTATCTTTCTATTCCGATTTCACCAATTCGGTACCACCTGCAGCCTTGTATGCATCTTTCTTACTTCTTCTCGCTTTCTGTTGCTGTTCTTTACAGTTTACCCGTCTACAGGTTCTTCTTCTCTAGAACATTAATCTTGTTGATCTCGTTTCCTTTCTTCATTTAATAATTCATTTTTGACTTGCCCTTGATTAATAATTTTCCCTGCTTTGCCCGCTCGTTCAGCAAGGTTTTGTCTTCTACGACTTAGATCTGAGTTCAATAAATTTTGAACATTCTCCGGTGACGTCTCCCCATTTTTTACTTCCATTAATTCATTGCTTTATGCTTACTTCTGCTTTGTTCGCTTTCTTGTTCTTTGACTGTCTTCTCTTCCTTGATTTTTCATCTACCGCTATAAGCCTCTTTGTTTCATATCCCACTTGACTAGTGATTTTCTTTCACCGTTTCTTCTGACTTACTTTTTCGCGTAAAAAGATAACCTTAGAGTTTAATCGTTAAACAGAAATAAATACAGTTTGCGTTTCAACAGTTGTCGTTCAAAAAAGAAACTTATTAACAATTGTCGCAATCAGTTCACCGCGACAGATGACCGTGATTTTTTTTGACTGAGGTGCGAATCAGTTGAGGCGTCACTGAGTGTCAGCATTAGACCGTTATGCAACAGTGAATAGTGACCGTAAGTCTGTTCCTCCACGTGGAACTGTATTCTGGAACAACGTTTCGCGGCGATACATGGATATCTTGGATGAAGAGGCTAAAAGAGTAATGTACTGTTTTCACCATTCTTCCCTAATCTTTGTTTCTTCTTCCATTCCCTTGCCTGACACTTAATCCCCTAGCCTTTCTGCCCCTGGCTTTGTCTCATCACAACATCGTTTCTGCTCTGTCCTCGTTTCCTCGTTCTCTCTCTCTCTCTCACTCTCGACCTTCTTCAATTTACCTTTCTCTTCTTCTTCGTCCATCTCTTTCCTAGCATGTCTTTCAGTCATTTCATTCAATCCATTTTTCACTTTATTTCATGGCACTAATTATTTATATTTCCAGTTCCGGGTTGTCTCGCTCGTTTTGCGATATTGCCTTCGTTTCCAACCATTTACCCCATCACTTTGCCACGCTACTTCTAATCTTAACGCTACTTGTTCTTGTTATCCTTTCCATCCTCACTACACTAGCTTAATGAAATAAATGGAAACATGGGTAGAGGTTGGCAGATGCAATGTTTGCGCATCACCGTAAAAACAGTGAATAGCAGGTGTCTGGCTATGCATCATAAGTGTTTGCTGATATCTTATCTTTTGCATCATGACTGGATATTCATATCACACAGTCCAGGAGGTGAATGCACGTGGACGAGATCCAGATCAAACATCCAACCTTCAATGAAACCAATGTCTTTATAGTGTGACACATCGCTTTACGACGCAGGAGAACGGAAGTGAAATTGCGTCTAGGCGATTTGTCACTAGATGGTCAAAAGAACACTTCAATGCTTCAATGGCAGACCTCTGAACAATTTCAATTAACCCATTGGGTACGTCTGTAAGTTTAAATCGGCATCGCCTAATAAAACAAGCGATATACATTTCGAAGGATCTCAGCCAATAACAAAGTTAGTTAATCAGCGAATAGTTCAGTCGTACGATAAATGGGTTCAGTTGAAATTCGCCAGACCAAGTCATCGTCAAAAATCCCAGACACATACCGTCCTGCAAACCAGAAACAAAGTCAGAATTTTGCTTCTCATAAACAGAACTACAGAACTCGCAATATCATCAGGTTTTAATATTGTAATATAAGACCACAATGAGTACCGGAAATTTAAATTCCAGAAACGATACATTGGCACATAAGATAATCTCTGCAACCGCCCGATCTGAGGTTTAGCTTCGTTATCTGAGCAAACGTCAAATTAACATATACATTATAGATGGTCATCAAAACGATCTTTAGCCATTGCTGATTGGGCGAGTGAAGAATGAACAGTGACGAACTTCTACATTATCCTCTGCTTCACTGACTTTTCCGGTGTAATACTGGTTTTACGTTCGGGTTTACAAGAAACGACTGTATTTTAGCCGATCACCTAACTTCATATACAGGAGTATGCGCAAAACAGTAATGAACACTAGTGATAAACTCATGTAAAACTGACCTGGTGTTAGTTCACGTTTTGTCGAGAAATTTTACAAAAAATACCTGTTGGAATCAAATAAAAAACGAAACAAGCGCAGTCTTCCTTTCGCTGGCATACAAATAAGGTTCAAATCAGTGTCGGCATGTAGAAAACATCCTTTGGCAATATCACATGCCGTCAATGCATGTGCTTCTCGGTACAGGAAACCTGAGTGTATGCGTCCGAGTGTAGGTATGATGCCATATTCACTGTAACGATGACGTTCGTACTGTTTAAAACATACATAACGGGATGAATCGGGAGAGCTAAACAATCATGAGGATAAACAATGAACACAACTAAAGAACAGTGAATTAACCAAAGGTTTCGCATTACAGTAAAAGATCGGATAGCTTATATGACTGTAAACAATGTCATTACTAACGCATAACATAATAACATAAAGCTTCAAAACCAGACATCTCACAGCCCACTGCTTTTAGCCTCCCGTGTGTGTGTGGGGGGGGGTATTAAGCAAGTGGCGATTCCATGGTATTCTAACACTTGCATTGCCAAATACTTTCAAAAGTTTGTACTCTTGATATGCTACTTTACAAACGTAATGAGTGATTACGGTGTACACCGGAGTATGCCGACAAAAAATGACTCGTCGATTGCCAGATTTGACTTTATATTTAGTTTTATCGAAAAGCCTTTCCACATTTATCCGTCTTATTTAGTGTTACTTGAAACCGTATCAAATACAGTCATTATTCATTGAACGTCGTTCTTCATCATTACCGATTGAAACATGCATCCAAGGTTCTATTCGAAATCGTTGACATAACTACCGAATTAGGATTCTGATTCGTTTTCTTTACCAATTCATTATGCTATTCTACACTTCATTGCGTAACTACTGTTTAAAATATCATTTATTTTTGAGCAGTTCATCACTTCGGATGAACAGATATATGAAATTTGCTAACATGCAGCAAGCCGATTAATATTTAACCTTATGCTTACCATTGACCAAAGAACATCAGTTATGATAAAAGATAACTGACGGTGTTGACACAGCTGCCTTGGCCAGAAGCAAACCTGTTTAGAAGAACAATGTTTCTAGAGAGTCAAATGAAACAACTCAGCACAAGTGTCTGTATTAATTAATGAAGAAAGATTTATGAAATCTTTTCAAACATTTCGCCGTTTACCACCTAAAAAAGGAAATGAAGAAATACGACTTAACCACGTAACGACGGAAAATGATGATGATTCGTACGACTATTCATGAACAAGATAAAACGCTTACATCCTTGAATAGTCAAGAGATGGAAAATCTGGACATTAATAACGCTGCTGAAACTTCAGCAATTGCGATGTTATCCGTCTTGAAATGAAGTATAAGGTTTGTGATTTGTCTTCACGAGCCAACAGCAGTCAAAACCTCAGTAATCACAAGGATCACTTAAAAATTCACTTCGTATCCAAAAAACCTGAGGCTTATTTTCCGCAAATTAAATAGATTCAAAACTTTGCTAACAGTGACGTGTAGATTATCTAAAAAGAAAACTATCTAAGGTGGACGATCAAACAGATTAAAAAAAAACAAACTCGCCGAAAAGACAAAACAGTTCTATAGGCATCGCATAATGACTTTTGCGATATAGCGCGTTCAGTCCGATATGCTGCAGTTATGCTCTTCTTAACCTTCTTAGCGTAATACCGAATATTTTCCATACCGGTTGCTAAAGGGCATAAGAAACAACATATCTGAATGTCCGTTATAGACAATCAATGCATTAGGCTCTAGAATGTTTTGCTGCAAGGTGATTGTACGCATTGCAGCACTCAAATGACTCCTAGGCACCCAGAAGCATGGAACTGGTGGCGTGTGGCTGTGAATGCATTTTATCGTTCTCAGCGCCGATGAGCCGGTATTCCTACTGTTTCAAAGGAAGCGACATCGCAAGAGTCACATCCCGAAATGTCTTTGACAGCGAGCATTGCAGTGCTGAAACTCGGTTTGATAAAATGAAGCGCGTAATAAAGTAATTCATGATACCCGCAACTAGTTCCAGATACGACCTGCTGAGGCGTTTGTCGCGTTGCCTCCTGGAAGCGCAAGTGATAACAGGCCCTGAAAATGAAGGATGCGGCATATGGGAGGACGACGCATGTATGACATTCACGGTTCGAACTATATTCAGAAATGAGGAATAAAGTAACGTGCTGAGTACAGTTACCGTCAGTGTGGTGTCCCTAGCTGCAGGCCAAATGACCAATCCCAGAGTTGCGGATAGGGGAGCTAACTACAGATGTGCAGGTTGGCTGCGATAAATATGCAGTGGAGCATAGGCAGCGGTGACACACAATTAGGATGTGGAATCGTAGGTTCGGGATCGACAAGTTCCAGTCTCAGAAAAAAAGTCGCCATGCTGCCTAATGACAATCTTATGAACCAGGCAAAAGCGATTCACCTATCTGATGAAAAAACGCCGTCAATGTCACAGGGTCTCGCGGCTAGAGATCGGTTCATCAACCGCTGCAGGAGACAACTGCGATGAAAAAAAAACCGGATGAAATTGGTCGACATGTCTGTCTGTACGAATTTCTCCAGATCCTGGCAACGGATGGCAAAACTTTATGACGACGCCGAGTGTTGCGGCAGATACAATTCGTCGCCAAATACCAGACCAGCTGGTACAAATTATCCACGCTATTAAGCAGATTAAAGTTGACGTCAGTTAGGTTCACTATATGGACTGGTGCTTGTAATTATCCACAAAGAAAGTTTGATATTTGCAGTCCATTTTTGCTCCATGTCTCTCTCCTTCATAGTATCCGTAATCATGGTCCCCGCATTTCGCTTGTGTCCATAAGCATCCACTATTAACAACCACATTGCGAGAATTTTCCCAGAACACGAAATGTCATATTATGATAGTGTAAAAAACATGTTTTCGCCTTTACTATCTAACAGTGTATCAGGTTATATGTTTCTAATCACCGTTGTCCTAAGCGAAAGCTATCACTTATAAATAGAGGCTCAGTTCAGCATATCTAGCTAGATAAGATGTTACCAGGAGCATGGCAAGCTACAGGAAAAAAGCTACGTCATCTGTCAGCTTTCGTATGCGACACAGCACTGAAGTCCGTTCGTATCTTAACCTCGGAAGTGAACATTTATTTACGTTATGAGGAACCTCACCCGACAGACGAAGTGGTGCGAAAGGCACTGAGTAAGTTTAAGTACGTCGGATGCATGACTACCTGCTAGAGTACCAGTGAAATAAAGTTAAGCAGGAGGAGTATCAAGGAAATTCGACAAAAAAAGAATAATCGTATTTACAAAAATCCGCCTCTACCTTGTCTCAATCATTTCCGTGTGGCTGTCGGCATGGATACCATCGTTATAATGAAAGATCTAGAACTTATTTGACACATGATGGCACAACCATGTAAGGAATGACTTTATTGGTTGCGTGGAGATCAAGAAAAAGGAGGTTCGCCTGTTAGACAAACTGGTTAAGCATAAACGTAGAACCAGAACATAGCAGACATCGAAAATGACACCTACATGCAATATGAAGAATCAGATCTGGGTCTGAAGAGAAACTGCCACCCATCACTGCCACCACCATCACCATCACCGAAGACAGAAATAGTTGGGTTTATAAGAAAAGTGCTGCACAATCTAGAACGTTTGTAAGCAAACCGCAGTTCGAAATATGATAATGGAAAAGAACGTACATTTTCTTGTGTAAAAACAAATTTACCTGAAGAAAGATATTCTGATAAAAAACGGAATGGAACAAAACAGGCGTCCATATTTATTCTTGACAGAAAGAGTAAAACTTTTTCATGCTGTCATTTGCCCGAGTTCAAATGACGTATTCACACGGTCGTCTTGCTTCTAGTAGCAGGAGACCGTTTAAACAGGCCACAGAAGTCAAAGCGTCAGATACCGTTAATCTGAATAATCTTCGCTGATCCTGATACCCTACATGACGATAACAACAACGACAAAAACAAACAGACCATAGCTAGATGGTACTTTAGAATCAGCAGTGTTAAATCATAAAAACGCCTTATAATGCGATTTGTTACGTGAACAAGGAAGACATAATGTTTATAAATGTATGGCTGTTTAAAGAGTGAATTTTGACATCTCAGTTCACTCAGATCACACGTCAGTTGTTTGAAACGAGATCGGATTTACGGTGAAACTGAAACAGGAACAGAACTTGATGGCTTCATCCACTTAATCCACTGTGGGATACAGAAACACATTAGAAGAGAGGAATGGCATATTTAACGAAAAGAAGGTACAACATGATAAAGAACTGTATGATTGTTAGATACTGAAACTCGGACAAAGAAACATGCAGAATTACTAAAAGCGTGGCAGCGAGCTACAGAATAAATGGAAGTTCGAGTTTCCATTTGAGACAGGCTGCGGAATGAAACAATAAGGCGTACGGCAACTAAGAACGCTGTGTCAGTGCCAAACGAAAAGCAAAGACAATAAACAGGTGCCACTGCGTGATTGACAGATGACAGATTACAGATGAATTTCAGCGGGAACCAACTGATGTCCAAGAGGCAGAGAACGAGCGTCCAAGCACACGACAAGCTATATGAGAGAAACAGAAACTTGCGAGGATAAATGGTACAAAACATTGACGAGTGTGGGAAGTGAGACCAGCAAAAGGTGATCCACGATACTAACGAAGAAGAACAAGGATCAGTCGAAAATTCTATGAAGCGTTTGTCACGATTTCATTTATAATTCTGGCCTAGTGTCGGTCGATCATTGTATTATGAAACAACGACCTGTTGAAAAGAAAAAATATCGAACGGAAGCGGACAGCAGAAATCTTCAAGTAACAGCTTAACGGATAAACTAGAACATCTGTTATACTGTAACAGCATAAAAGCATCAACAGTCATAGAGCTTCGCAGATGGAAGATAAGCATATTTTCATACGAACAGCAGACGAATATTTGTTTCAGAATGTAATGGATATTTGGGTCGCGAAACTCGTCACCAAAGACATAACTCCTACTTTGACTTATTCATATCTGAAGTAAGGGATAAAAAGTAAGAACGTGGATAGAAAAGGTTGAAAGAAGATTGTTTCATAGGAACAGAAGTCCCAGAACAAAACAACTGGAGAAAGGTTAATTTATAAGGTGTTTGTTTTCCATACAGACCGAGCGACCGAAACAACCGTGGCATGAATGCCAGATCAAGAAACGAGAGGAAAGATTCGTAAGACGTAGCTGCTCGAGCTGGGCTCGAAAACCGACATAAGAGATAATCAACTGGCAAACGAAAGACAAGATGAGATTCGACTTCACTGAGTAAATGGCGCAATGGCCAATTTGAATTTACATCAATGAACTTATCCGACTGGAAGAAGACTGCCTAAGTTGCTATGAGATAAGCCGAAAGGAATTAAGGGTTTGGAAAACCAACGAAAATAAACCATTTCAAAAAATAATTATGAAATTTAACTACACCTGATGAGACGGCATTTTTTTGAAAGTTTCTGGAGGCATGTTTTCACTTCAAACATTCTACGGATACTTATTAATAAGACTGAATTGAAATATAGCCTGTATACTAGCTGACCAAGGAGCAGAACAGAGAGAATGTCAGTTTGTACGGCGACTATGCTGAGTAAGCGACACTGCCATGTGCTGGAATTAGACAAATAGATATTAGAAAATTAACAGAAAAATACGAACCACTGGAAATTGCTGGCTCCTCAAGCAGCTCTGTCCGTTACGCAAAAAAACGATGTCTTAATGAGTGAATGTATGTTAAACCGTAGAGTGAGAATAGGGCATTATTTTTTTTCTGAAGCAGACATGGGACCAATTAGCTGTTTATAAGAAAATGAGTACATCCGTACTTTGAAGAAACACCGCAAAGACTTTTAACTAGGAGAAGAGCTGTTTCTGATGGTGGCGATCGGCGGCGGTGGATTTACATCGCATAACAACCGCAGGATGTGAGCTGGACGAAATACGGAATCTTGCAGCACCTGGCACCACTTTCTGATATAAGAAATGGCTGTCTGATTTGTGTGGCTCGATTCGATTGTTGTTGGCACTGGCCGCCCTTCTTCTTTTCGATGACAACACAGATAACGGTTGAACGCGTTAAGGCACCAGAGGATTTACAACAACGCTGTGCTTTAGTTGGAGAGGTGGAGAGAGGAAAAGAGGTAAAGCGCAGTCGCAACGGCGGTCAAAGAATAGCCACAAACAAAATCCGATATGACTCGATTGCTCAAAAGACGATTGCGGCAGAAGCAGCGGTGGCGGCGACGACGGTGGCAGCCGCAATGGAGACGGCAAGCCGATGAGGTAGTTGCTGGTTGTTGGTAGCAGTGGCACTGGCGCAACTTGGATGTCGTCTATGCAATTGGTTTGGCTGTGTTTGCAGCGTAATTCAATCTCTTTTAACGGCAGCGATGTCAAAGCATGATCAAAAGAAGAACAATAGGACGTTGTCATCAATCCGCATATCCGTCCATCAGTCAATCAGTCAGTCAGTCAGTCACTCACTCGCTCGTCATTCACTCCTCCAACGTGCTACGTCTGTTGTCGGTTAATCGTCGATAACATGAGGAAGGCAGTGATGGTCGTTGCGTCCGTTACCAACGTGTCAATACCAAAGTGACGAGACGATGGCAACGACGACAAGATTAGAAGCGGTAGCGTGGTGTCCGACATAAGTCATTTCCTGTTCAACCACAGGTGCATACGTTTTCGTTTGCCCATCTCCACTCCACATCCTCCTATTGGCCGTCGCTGAAGCGCTGATCACCTGAGAAACTAAATGACGAGGTAACGCCAGAAACAATCTTCAGCTCATTAAGCTAGTACGAGTCGATGATGACGAGAAGACAACGATGTAAGCGCGTTGAGCGACTACCATTTTGACGACTGGCAATACGTCAATACTTGTAATTAGAAAACATTCACCGCAGCGACGACCAGCCAAGCAGCACAAAATGAGACCCCTCCGGGCAATTTCCGCTTCATCGCACAAACAGAAACAAATCAGCAAGAAGAACAGCGATCGACCGACCTACCGCCAGACCAACAAGGCGGACAAACCACAATAGTAGACAAGAAAACCATACACCTCGTATCAGATCAGCGCATCGCATCGCGTCGACCTAATGATCAAAATGCATCTAAGTACGAGTCTTGATGAGTGATGGGTAACAATATGCGCGAAACACTTGGTTACATACAGATTATGTAGAACTGTGCGGTGCTCGGCTTAATTAAACAGTCAACGAATAAAAAGCTCTTTCGAAAGAAATCCGCCTGGTGATTCGGTATCAAACGGAGCATCGAACTTCTTTTCCTTCTTCTTATTCTTCTTGTTTTTGTTGGCAAACGCGACTGAACGGCCTAGGAGTAACGATTCTCTACCAGAGACTATGTTCGAAGGAGGAGTGATACTGCCGCTGCTCAGACTTGTGACACTGGCAATCTTTCACGTTCAGCAAGTAAATACACAGGCTGCGAAAACCACAAGAATTTTGTCTCAAAATCCTATTACCAAGCTTTGATCTACGACGAAAACGGTGATCTCACATTACCATCATTCGTGTGCTGTACAAAAGGCACTACGGTGAAAAAAATATTTTTGTTAAGTAAGAGCAGTACTTTCCAACAGTATTAGTTATTCTTCTAAACAAAGCTCTTGGGAAATAAGTCTACGAACTCTAACGAAGCCAACAACAGAAAACCTTCTTCCATGAATACCTGAAGTAGACTGGAAACTGAACAGGCGCAACCAACCGGTAAGAAACAACAATACCCCCTCTCTTTCCGCCCAAGAGAATACTCTAGAAGCCGTTCTTTTTCTTTCTGGGGCACCTGCATCAGAAGATTCTTAAACGAAAAATCGGTCAAACGACTAGATACTGGCAAAAATGATGCGCAAATTTCAAGACAAGCTATGCAGCTTCCTGTAGAAAAAGTCATTATTCCAAAACAAAAGAAAGCTAAGACTGTAAAATTTGAACTGCACCAGTGGGGATGGATGGAGATAGTGGAGAAGAGGAAAAAACTGAAAAACAGAATGCGGGCGTACATGACCTGTTCATAGATTTAAAACAGACAAGAACCCTTGCGCTGTAAAGCACAGCACACTAAAGAACCACATCATTCAATGGAGACAAGCAGAATCATTACGAGGAAGCGAACTCTGAAAGGAATGTTTTGGAAGCCGTCACGGTGGAACGAACAAAGAGCTAGATGAAAAGATAACGGCAAACTTATACGATCGATTCAGCATGGCCGCCTCTATTAAACCATAACTATCACTAATTAATGTGTGCTTCAACGAGTGTGTTTCCTCACAGATCAATCGCCCATCACACACAACCTTACCGCAATAACAACTCCACTGAATTCCCTCCAAATAAAAGCAACGTCAATAGTACAGAAGTTCAAATGGACGGGGAATAATTATGCCATGCTT
>UZAM01000046.1:0-11038 GCA_900618415.1 Soboliphyme baturini
CTGTTGTAAGTTCTTGTCAAAGCGCAGTTTTTCAGCCACCGACACCTGAATGCTTAGCGACAATCTGCTATACGAGTGGTACTACTGGCCGTCCAAAGGGAGTCATGCTTTCACACGAAAACATCGTTTCGGACAGTTCAGTGATGCACATTTTCCAGAACGTAGTCATTGCGCCGTCAGATATTGCCATCTCGTATCTGCCCCTTGCCCACATGTTCGAGCGGGTCCTAGAGGTAAGCAGTCGAGTTCAAAGGAAATCGTGAAGCGATTTCGGCAGAAACGCTGTAATCACTGTTTCTAGAATTGCATATTTATGGTCGGTGGTCAAGTCGGCTACTATAGTGGTGACATCAAGCAGCTGATGGACGACATCAAATGTCTTCAGCCGACGTTGCTTCCGCTGGTGCCACGTGTTATTAACCGCATTTACGACAAGGTGTTAATGGAGGTTAGCAAAAGTGGTCTCAAGAAGTTTCTCTTCGACTGGGCGATCAGTTCAAAGATGCAGGATCTGAAGAGGTCGGTAGAAGATGACGGCCATGAACTGATAATCACGTTTGTTGTTTCAGGGGCATAGTTCGCACGGACACCATCTGGGATAAGATCATCTTTCGAAAAGTCCGCGAAGGACTTGGTGGTCGTGTTCGTTTTGCGCTCACCGGAAGCGCACCAACTTCCTCCGATGTACTGACTTTTATTCGGGTATCTCTTGGGTGTGTAGTGCTTGAGGGTTACGGTCAGACAGAGTGCGTCGCCGCTGCATCTGTGACACTAGAAGGCGACCATTCGACTGGTAAGATTTTGCGGTATTGATATGCAAGTTACAATTGTAAACCTTCACGATTGAGGATAATCAATTTTAGTTCATCTAGGTACTTACCACTTTGTAATAGACCGAATTAGATCCATGCGGTACTTGGCACTGCTGACCAATGTAATATACATGACTAGTACGCCATAATATTATATGCACATTTTAATAACATTTTAAATTCTGACTACTACGAGGATTTACTCGGTCAAAGTGCACTGTTCCCTTGCTTCTAGTCGCAAAGGGGCACCATTTAGGTAGGTCATTGCTCAGCGATATTTGAACACCTTCCTGCGGATAATGGCAGATTTATTTGGTGCTGGAATGCACCGTTGTTCAGTCCTGCTCACTCCTGCGTGGCCTTGTTTTATGGTCTATCAAAGCGCTTAGAAGTAAAAGAAAATGCTCTTATGCCATATACATTCGGTATCAGAAATTTTAATGTGAACTTGTTGTTCACAAGTTGTCGATAAAAACTCATGTTTTAAGGTTACCGTTTGCTTGCAGAAAATAAGTAATTCTGTTAGTCTTTTAGGTCACGTTGGCACTCCGATTCCGTGCAACAAAATGAAACTTGTAGATGTACCGGAAATGAACTACTATTCAAGAAATGGGTGTGGCGAAATATGCATATGGGGGCAAAACGTTTTTCTTGGTTACTTCAAAGACCCGGAAAAGACTGCCGAAGTGCTCGACTCTGACGGGTGGCTGCACACAGGGGACATCGGCGAATGGACGTCTAACGGAGCTTTAAAGTTGATCGACAGAAAAAAGCACATATTCAAGTTATCTCAGGTGAATGAAAATATATTTCAAACTATTTTAAATTTAGTCTTCTTTAATCGACTAAACGTATTCGGATAAAAACTTTAAACAAAGAGTCAGGATACAGGATGAAATAATCATTTTATTTTCACAGTAGTCCACCATTCTCCGGTTCTCTAAACTTACTCTGTTTTTTGTCGCTTATGCTCTAGAAAGAGAGGATCCTTTGGACAGGAAAGAAAGGAAAGTTTGTAACCGTTTGAATGTCGGTCGTATATTTTTAAAGGCAGAGCCGACAACAGTTGTGTTGCAAACGTAGAGTGTAGTCCCACACAATGCTGTTGATGATTTATCAACCTCACCAAAAAGAAATGCGAGTGAGCTGACCAAACGGAAACTTTACTAACAGATCGTTTGAATGTCTTCTCATAGTTGAGTTACAGGCATCATGGAATCTCAGGGAACTTGTTTCCACGTCAGTGATATTTTTCTTCTGATTTCTGTTCAGAAACATTCATCAGTGGTCCTTTGGAACGAAACGTTTCTTTGCAACCACCAAGAGCTTGACTAGTGTCAAAACATTTCAGACTCTACTTTACAGTTTTTGTCGTACTCTTATAAATTTTTTTCTGCGCTGTCGGCAAAATATGATTACTAGCAGCGGCAAACAGTAGCATAAGTTGACTTAAACCGTCCTTCTTGTCAATCAACACAACGTTTATTATGATGTCAGGCAGGGCTATATTTCTGTTCAAATGAAATATACCAATTTTGTTGCTTCTCTTGCCTTTTACCAGTGCTTCAAGTATCATCTTGCAAGCAGTTTCTGGCAGAGCCATATCGCTTACTCGACTACTCCTGATTTTGTAACTTCTGGGCTTTTGGCAATCACAAACGCTATAAGTCACTGTTCGGCGTCTTCCTTCGTTTGGCATGCGCTGCTCTTATGCATCATGCCCACCGGAATTTAGTGGCTGATACTGGACGTTGCCCATTGTCTTATATTCACTGACTGCGCCTGCCCAGACATTTTCGTTTATTTAGGTCCATACTTTTTTCTACGCGTACAAAGTCGCTTTACTTGTATTTCGTTGTCCACTGAGTTGTTCATATGTTTTATATACATGTCCAATGTTCATATACATTAGTGTAAATACATTTTCAGCTTATGTTTAAATCTTACTGGACTACCTCACCTGTCCTGAATCGTGACCCGATAGGATAACCTCTCGTCGAAAGTTAGTCTGCAGATGACGAATGCAATCCAGAAATAACTAAGTCATACTGTTTGACAGAATCTTTACAACCTGAGAGGATCAGTAAAAACAACAAAACAAGAAGCGAAAACGCACTTTTTAAAACATTTCTGCACCTTCTAGCAGGCTACGCAGCCAGGTCATAAACATACAGCTGCTAGCGCTTGGTGATCTGAAAATACTTTGAGGAAGGTTTGCGATATCTATCCTCTCACTACCCGTAGACCATAATCTAAGAATCTAATCCGATGTGGTAGACAAGGAACAAATTGGACATAAACAAGAACCATACCGGTCAGGTCAGACATACGTAATCACAGCAGCGCTGTAATTAAGTCTCATGATCATCTATGAAAACTTATCTTTTGCCATCTAAGCAACTCGAAGATCTTTAATAACGTTGTTCTTGCTCATCATTTGATGTTACTGTACGGTACAAAGAAATGTTGAGTTCATGCTTGTTGCGTAGGGTGAATACATTGCACCGGAAAAGATAGAAAACGTCTACCTGAAGAGCAGGTTCGTGACGCAGCTTTACGTGCATGGCGAAAGTCTGAAGTCATGTCTGGTTGCGGTAGTCGTGCCAGATGCCGAGGTGCTGCAGAAATACTGCTCGAAGGACGACTCGTTGAAAAACCTGCGGTTCGACCAGTTGTGTCGAAACGAGGTATCGCGAATTCGTTCGTTCATTTATTTTCTGTAATTATAACGTTTCTGTTTTTAAGACTGTTAAAAGAGTCATCTTTAACGACATGATTGCAGAAGGTAAAAAAGGAAAGCTGTTTTCTTTCGAACAGGTTAGTTAGTTTTTTCGCATCACGTTAATAACTTAAATAAGATATACTTATTTTTGATTCTTTGCCCTTAATTTGGGGGTAGCAATGGATGTACCACTTTTGATTCTAACACTGTCACGAATTCGTAAGATTGATTCAAATGTTACATACGGATGAGCAACCCGTAAAATTTCTCTCATAATGGTCTTTCATTATTATCGTGATGACAGTGGTTACAAGAAAAGATTACAGAATTCTATTTAGCACAAAAAGGAGAGCCTCATGCATTTTGTTAAAGTTGTTACTGTAATAAACGTATGTTGAATTACAACAAACATTTACGCAGTTATTTCAGGTCAAGGATATATACCTTCACCCGGAACCGTTCAGTATCGAGAATAATCTGTTGACGCCAACACTGAAAGCTAAACGTCCCGCGTTGAAGGAGTACTTCAAGCAGCAGATTGCTCAAATGTACGTGGCACTCAGCTGACTGACTGACAGACGAACGCAGGGGGACGCAAGCGAATACCGCTGATCGATCTCGTTGCACATGTTGTTCTTTGCTGAATTTGTCAAAGTTTCGTATCATTATGTAATTCCACCGATCAGTGATCAGTCGTTCATCGCTTTTCAGAGCCAGAAGATGAAGCAGGCCTGGTCCCGGAATTGTTTTCTCTATCGATCACATGCTGCTACTTCTCCAAGACCTGTTTTTTTTCATTTTTGAAACTGTGGCTGCTAAATGCTTGTCACTGGGGCTATCTTTTCATACCAGAAAATGAGTGACAAGCAGTCACGATCATTTACCATGGGCTGCACTGATTTTGAGTTGACTTCTGTTCGTAAAGTTGTTGACGTCGTGCCACTTCATATAAAATAGTTTCACATAGTAAATTTCGACTTTCTGTAGCAATTATAGTCAGAAGTACCAAGCTGGCTAACAACGAACGTCAGTTTTTGATTGTGATTTCTTAGAAACAGTAGCAGTTGGAAGCATCACTTCGAATAACACTTGTTGACAGCTTCTAACCATCGTTAACAGCTATCTGTTGTGAAGACATAATAAGCCGATTCATGATTTCTCCGTCCGTCGCTTCTTCTTATGCAATAAACAAAAGGCCATCAAATGGAAGAGGTTGTAACAATCTTTAATTTTATGATTTTCAATTCGTTCTCCAATAATTTATAGTCATCTTGCACTAGTCTTGCGGAATACTCCAGAATACGTTTTGATTTCAGACACAAAATTTACAACTTTCCTTGATCACAAGACTAGGATACTAGTCGTAATGTACTACTGATAACTGTAAATTGATGTTTGGGAATTCACCGTCATTTCCTGGAGGTTCGTGGGGTTCGGTCCAATCTGTTGACGGCGGTTCGATAGCATCAAACATTAAGCCATTCAAATAAACGACACCAGGTTACTACAAGCGACAGTTTTCGGTTCACTACACTATAATGCTGCATTCGTCGATATCACTAAATTCTAGATATTCCAGATATCTGCTTTCCTTTGCTGCGGGTTACATTTTTGTTAGAGCTACTACGAATAAATGGATTACACATCTAATAGACCAGCCTTAGCACGTTAGGTTCAGAAGCACAGCAGAAGATCTGATGTTTCTCACCAACACTATGAGATTTGTTTATTCTGGATAACGAACAAGTCTTGGTAACTGCGTCTGCTGGAAATAATCACCGCAGACAGTTTGGTAGATGTATTACCTGTATCTCAAATCTACAATGTAACCTGCTGGGTACAGAAGTTGTTTGGCATGATTTTGACCATTAACTTCATACTTAAACATTACGTTAAATGCTACCAGTATAACGTCAGATAACAATATAAAATAAACGAAATGCACGCTATATTCCAGCATTTCTGCATCAAACTGGGTCCGACTGGCAGAGAACATATCTACTATGAAGTACTCTGTAAAGAAAGTCTAACCGATAGAAATATTTGTTAGTGATATACTTAGCTGTCCCAAGCCAACTGCTGTATTGTACTGCCTTACAACCATTAAAATACTACAAATCAGTTTCCTTAAACCTTCTTCGGTAGATCATGCATATGAAAACAAAGCCAAACGATCGTCTATATATAAGACTATTTTAAGTGGGTGTGGTGCAGCTTAAATTCAGTCGTACTAAAATTCATTTGGACATCCTTAGCAAACTGACAAACTGCAGATTCGACTGAAACGAGTCAAATGTTCACTGCTCCTACAGTCACAGTACGAAGGTAGCCGAAATCACATTCTACAGACTGTTATTTTATACTTCCATATGGTCACTCGGTCTATTCCCCATGGCAAGTAAATGATAAATGATACAGAACCAAGACCGAGAACACTTGCTTGGAACCGACGTATATTGGATAAAAATAAGGCACTCTGACTAATGACACTGAAACCGAAACCTATATACCACAAATAGCGCCAATTCGAGAAGTGCAAGAGGAAACTTTTCCGGTGAGACATCAGTTAATCACTCTGTCTACATGTTTAACTAGACAAGACGGTCCACAGTTCGATCTCACAAGAGTGTCTGCATGATCGACTATTAAACGGATGAAATGCTGTGCCATTTAATACTGAAAAATAGTCGTGAATCAACACAATGTATCTGTTCGCATCCTCTTCTGACCCCATCATTATACTCTGCTGCTACTTTAATGCAACCTGACATAAAAATGTAATTACCGATTAAACAATGTTCTTTTCGCCCAATTTCCCCCGAACTGCACGTCGGTCTTCTTTCGCCTCAGTCAATAAGCCGTTATCTGCTGTTTATCTATAGACATCACCTGATAAAAGGAGTCACGCTTATCAAAATTAAGATGATGCAGAGCTGGTCAACAATCTTTTAGGCACAGCTAAACCAGCTATCAACGTCCATGGACAACTGCATATTTTCGCTGTAATAACTTTAAACTACTAATTTATCTATAATGAATCATGAGAACAATCGACTTTCAAATGCACTGCAGAAAAATTGCTGGAGTAAATTCTATAAATTATAAAACACCAATTAACATTACAAAGTAATTAATTTCAGCTAGAGATAAAGCTGAACAGTCACCGTAGCGTCTATGAAAATGCTTCAAGTACTAACTGGCTTTTGCTGATTAGGTTCCCAGCCAAGTACTTTCGTGCGGGTTGTACTGTATGGTATGTACTTTTCCGGCGTACCGCTGTGATTTTCCTCGTGTGTCATCATCCAATCACGTCTTATAGGTGGCTTTTCGCTCGGCGGAGTTTCGGTCGTGTGATGCATCCATAGATGCCTAAGGCAAAAAATAATGCTTATTAACAAATTAAGCAGAAACTTATTTGTTTCAGTCAATATCGGAAATTTCTAAACTGGTTGCAAAGTAACTGTCATATTAGCTGTTGCAAACTGAAGAAAGAAAGTTAACACAGAAGGAGAATAACAAATTGTCAAAAGAAATTAACAATTTCTTCAATTTAATGAAAGTGTGCCGCTGGTTTCGAGCATGATAGTTTTCAAACCATTTCGCAAAAATGACCGGCTTCTGAGGGGCCATATAACAACAACCTCAAGGCCAGTAATGCCCTGGTGAACGTTTCAGTTTAGTCTCACAATAAACAAATGGACCCAGAAGTTACAGGATTAGTGATACGGTAGAATTACACATACGATTCCATCGCAATGGTTCGACCTCATGAAACAAACGCTCTGACCTTAGCCAAGAGCGAGTTAATGACTTTCAAATCAAACAGTATGCCAACAGGGATAGTAATGGACCAACTAACTCATCGTTACAGTAACACAACCAAACTTAAACTACATTTTAAAAAGCTCTACGGCACGTCGGTGAATGACGACATAAAATAACGCCGGTGATAATCAGTCAGTGCATATCAAACATGTGGTGGAAAACAAAACGGAAGATGAGAATCTAATCAATCTTTCAAGTATTACAACGGAGAGAGAAAGAAAATTAGAAAGTATCAGCAGAAAGACTTTACTAGTAGAGTCCGATATCTTCATGGGGCGGCTGACGTTGTCGCTGAGTTTATCGATAATTGTTTAGCTGGCTACATATTTTATTGATAAATAGGTTGTTGGTTGGGTTCAGATGCAAATGCATAACAAAGTATTGTAAACTCTGGTATGACACAAAGAGAACATCACTTGGTCCAGCTGTTCGCATAAGTTATCGCTTCACCGTTCATTTCTCAGTTGGTCGACTCAATAGAATGGAGAAAGTAATGTTTATCGAAAATAGAAGTACGCAAACAATAATTACGGCTATAATTCGAACAAGCACCAATGGTACGTAATGTTTTCTGAATGACTCTTCACTCCATCACCGTATTCCTTAGACTACTCAACATCCCTTAAAAACAGTGGTATGCATGGAGACTGAAGAAACTCAAATTCCAGACTAAGAAATAGTCGCAGATGGAAATCGAGGTTGAGTTCATGATAATTATCATGATTTCTTACAACCAGTCACAGAAATCCGTTAGAGAGAATTTGAGTGACAACAACTTTGGCATATTGTAACGTAGGGAGATTAATGTCATAAATGGCAATATTCACACAAATGAGCCCACAACTTCAAACAAGAGTAATTTGCAGACATGGATGCAAAAAATGTTGATTTCGATGATTCGGCCTGAAAGCAAAGACCTACTTCACAGAAATAATACTAATTATAATAATATGAACAGGTGTACTACAAAGCGAAATGAAAAAAAGATCAACAGACAAAAATGGCGAAAATGAACTGGTTAGGGGACCAAGAAAAAAAATACGATGCCTAAAAATGATTCCATTAATAAAAATGGGCACGGTTTAGGGTCTAAAGATTAAGCGAGAGATAATATTTAGGATATAGTAATCAAGACTGCGTAGAAGTTGACCGTGCTGCTGCAATTCTTTACTACTAAAGAAAATGCGCAAGGACTCTTTAACATGTAACCGTAATTAATGACTGAATTTCAACAAAAAAGGTATCAAAAACAGCACCTACCATTCGGGAGGAATCTGCGATGCGTCGTAGTCCAGCCACACCTTGTTAGAGTATATCACCCATCTGTCACGTCCGTAGAAATAGCCTGGATTTTCGAAATACCGATTACCGAACTCGTCCGTTCCGACCAGACGACCCTTCTTTAAGGTGTCGATGCTGAAAATGTGCGTTTTACAGTAATCAGAAGCAATTCGGGTCCATGCATCGCTCACCGATAGAGCATTCGTAAACTGCGCCAGACTCCGCCGTTGTGTCGCACGATGGCATACGCCTTGAAAATCTTGTCGATGGAAAAAAATTTCACCAAATCCATCCTGCTAACTCTGACATACAAGCCATAGACAACTTTCGCGATAATGAACAAACGGTCAAGAAGTAATCACAAGACGTGATTATGACGTTTTCGTGAAAAAACGCGTTAAGAAGAATGAAAAAATTTATTATTCACTGGAGAGAAAAACAACTTCTCATTACAAAAAACATCATACTAACATTATTCGAATTATAAATGACACATAACCGTTATGTAGAAGACGTCATGCTGGTTACTTCTTCAGACGCTGCACGATGAGGCTATTCAGCAGGTTCGCCTCGGCCAGCGTTGCATGTTCGTCCTCTATCTCTCTGCTCGGATAACTGGTCATAAAATAAAAAGGCTGCAAGGCATATTCAGGTCGAGATCTGAAAAATTTAATTTAATGCATTTAAATTCACAAAATACGCTTTTTCAGAACTTTAAAAAAGCGTTCTAGCAGCCAAGCAGGATAGCAAGACGTTTTCAGCGAATCAGCTCGTTGGTAGCTTGTAGTATATCACGTTGGCAACTTTCGCCTCTATTGCAACTCAATATTCTGGAGCAAGGAAACGGTAAACATTCACTTTCCATCGTGTAAACTTGAAGTTGGCCATGATTTATTACTACAATCATGAAGGCCGTCTAAACTGACTGCAAAAACGCCATCACTGATATCCTCGAAGTGCGATCGGTCACGAACTAGCGGATTTTGACGACCACAATTTAAGAAAACCATCAGATGAAGTCAGAGATCTGCGCTTAACTCGGTTTGATAAAGCGGCCCAAAAACAGTGGAAACACATTCAAAACATTTCTCGCTTAGGAACCGTGCACTGGCCACAGATGCGTTGGAAGATAATGAAAACCGTAAAAGCACTTCGTTGAAACAAACACGATAGCAACAAAAATATGACTCTCGCCGCAGCAGTGAAGGTTGCCTAATATCCCAAGTATAATTTCTACTATTCAAACAATATAAATTTGGGTTACTGTGCTGTTTAAGTTGTTAGTCTTAGATGACGATGACAAAACAACGTCAGCACGAATACTATAGCCAAGATCTTCTGCCAGAGCACGATTCTGGCGATAAACAAATCATCCTTGTGCAGCACATCAACTGACCGGATGCCCGATGGTAACACTAGTCACGTATACACCAATGCATTCAGTGTAAATTCTGCAAATGAAACTGGTTAGCGGCATTCAAAACTTTGGAAAACATTTATAAGCCCATCTACTTTTATCTTATAGAATCAGGCATTAAAATGCAGTGAAACCAAAGGAATACGATTACCGCCGTCTGAAACGTCCATGCAATGTCACAAGTTTCCATGGCTCTAGAGGACTTAACAATATTCATTTTGTTTATTTTAGAATATAATATCGTACGAACTTGTAGCCGCGGCTTCAAGCCTCTCCATCGGACGTACAGACAAAACGGCTCTGCCGAAAAAAGAAAAGGAAAGTTTGTAACAGTCGCAAAGGTGGTCTTCCCTACACTTTCATGATCGAGCCATCCTGGTGGAATTCTTTTAATGAAGCTGATGGTGCGATGCTTTGCTAATCTCCGTTTCTATGTCGTCAGTTAGGAATGCAGTATTTTAAAGACAAGGTCTACAGGCACGTGATCAACGCAGCGTGAATTCTTTCATTTCCTTGGAAGGAAAAAACACGTGTGACCCTGTCCTGGGCAAGAATCTGCGCCCTATCCGCCCTGAGCCTAATGAAGTAGCGACTAGATACCATCTGTCTAAAGCCACGTGTTGTCAATTCCAAGAGCATTTGTGAATGAGACAAAGATCAAGCAGAATCGAACTCAGCACACTCCAGTGGTTGAAAGCAGACCTGCTAAGCACTGTGCCTAGCCGCAACACATGGGCTCACCAGGCTGTTCTATCAATCAGACGAGAGAGATACTTCATTAGAAGGAACCAGATTTCTGGATATAATAAGACTAATCCTGACCAAGTGCGACACATCTGTAACCTATATGAGAGCAATAAAACGCTTACTCGCAGACGAAGCTCCGGATATCAGAAATCGTATGGCTATGGTTCAGATGTAATACTAGACGACTGCCATCAACAAGTCGAACGGTGACATTGGTTGTCGGTACGCCTGGAT
>UZAM01000047.1:0-10998 GCA_900618415.1 Soboliphyme baturini
CTATGGTGTTATAAAAAAGATCTTGGATTCAGCAGGTATGGTTTTGTCAATAAGGTTTTTGCCAAATACCAGTTATGCCCGCAAGATAGGTACATATTTTAAGAGTCGCTCGCAGAATCTGACGCTAGAAAAATTGGAGTTTAAGATACTCGTTCTCTCTTATTTAAAGTACTCGTTTTGTTTGTTCTCTCTCTTGAATCAGGAAATATAGCAGTACTTGTGTTGAAAGCATGTTATTGGAAAACTCAGTCGTTGCGCGTGAATCACGCATTCTCCTTATTGGCTAATATGTTTGGCGAAGTTTGTAAGCTGAATGATCCGTAAAAACAGTGACAATCAGATGTCCAAATTTGCAAGAACCGCTAATAACGAAGTCACATCGATAACTGCAGGAGAGCGATAAGAACACAAGGTAAAAGAGAAATGGAATAAAAAATACAGCAAAGACTGCAATTATGTATAAGCAGTTTTACACAACAGACTTGCTCACTGAAGTTTTGATGCATAAATTTGCCAAGTGCGAAGCTTTTGTTTGTTTATCGTACAGAAGCATTGTATCAGAGTTGAGAAGAACGACTCTATACTGCCTTTTACGGGACTAAGTGCTGACATTTAAAGTCAGTGAAGATATTGCGTAAGGTTCCCTGTCCCTAAAAGCGGATATTGCGAATAGTACGACGTGGCAGAGACGCAGAGAAGTCTTGATGGCGCGACTGACTGAAGCATGCAGGAGTTCTCTCCAGCGAACGCTGCAAGGCTGGCCAATATTTTTAAAGTTTGAAACTGTTTGAAATTTGACTGCTAAAAGGAGGGAAAAAATAGAAGAGTGGCGTTAGCAAAAGGAGGAAGAATTGGCCTAGATATAGTTTGAAAGAGCAAGTTGACTCTAAATGACTAAGCGTCATCTTAAGAAACCATCCGATAGGATTTGGAGTAATGATAACCGCTGCGATAGGGGAACCAGCTATGACTTCCTAAGGTTTGGTAGATTTGGAAGCCATCGTTGTTGAAATGTTTGAAGGATCAGGCACTTAAACGCAATGCAGCTTTATATAGGATCCGGATATCTTGTCCAGCGTAGTTTGATAGAAGTTCACGTAGATGACATCCGTAACCGGATACACAACGACCCCGTCGTTCGTATTTTTGTAGCAGTTTTCATTTTTTAAGCGATAGGTGCCATTTTATAATATTCAGAGTGCAGTGCAGGGCACAGGCGAAAAGGTACAATGTACTTTTGTACAGTGTACAACGTACTGTGCTGTAGCTCAATTGGGTATGCATAAACCACAGCGGAACGAGCGAGCGATCGATTATTCGAAGACTGCTAGAACGAACAAATTGCGCATGCGCAGTCCAAAGAAAGCCGCAGATCGTCGTCGAAATGCTCTCACCTTAATTTTGGTCCTACTTGGCAACGAAGATCAAATCAAAGGCAATTCGTTTCAAGAGAAGTCAGACATTTTTTCCCACAGCCAATCCCCGAACCGACGAGGCATTTTTCTTTTGAAAGCGGGGTTTAGATTCTTGATCTGTCCAACATTTATGTGAAACCTCAATAAAGATAGAGTTGAGGTACATTTATAGATATTGACCCGAAGTATATATTAAGTAGGAATTCTAGAAAAGGCAGGTAATATAAACGAACATATAAATTGAGGACGTTGTGCCGTTCGTTCAAAAATAATTAGCTCATCTGAAATCTTGCAGTGATGCAGTGCAGAGGTAATATGTTATAAGCGGTTGCGGTTACTTTTAGTTTTCAAAAATCCAGACCTAGAAATGTTCACCACCATCTAGAAGATGACGCTTTGAGATGGACTGCTCAGTTAGTGATAAGTGGTACTTGTGCTTTCTCTCTATCGAAACTTGCTAGATAATCCTTTATGCACAGACTACATTGTTTCTACATATAATTTGTAGTCGTGACAGAATTTAATAGTTCATTGCTGCTTCTTGTTATGTTCCTGGGTACTCCTTGATATCACACTGATGAGCGTATTTGCCTTGTTAGAAATTGTTTTTAAACTTTCGCCTATTACATATTCGTAAATGCGTGTTACGCACTTTTCAGGTACTTCTAGAGATTTTGATTGTATGAGGGTCTCGATGGACAGTGCTGTATTTAGATTAATTGTTGATTGATCGGTGTCTGTTGCCTAGTTTTGTGGTTTTGACTTTAGTCACCGGAAAAAGAGAATCCATCAACTCGAAAAGAAAATGCGCAGCGGAAAGGCGAGCATCAATGAAGAAGACCCGTTCGAAATGTTTGTCGCCGCCACGAACATCCGTTACTGCTATTATTCAGAAACACACCGTATCTTGGGCAATACGTACGGTATGTGCGTTCTGCAGGTCTGTGACGGGCTACCGATGTCACGCGTTACTTAACTTCTTCGTAGGACTTCGAAGCGTTGACGCCTAATCTTCTGGCCAGGACCGTCGAAACGGTGGAGGGCGGTGGCTTGGTCCTTATTCTTTTACGCAGTGTAACCTCACTTCGTCAGCTGTTCACCATGACCATGGTATGGCGAGTGCCTCGCTTATCACTTGCTGAAATTTGAGAACAGCCGACCATCCTCATCTTCTAATATTTAGGATGTTCACAAAAGATATCGCACCGAATCGCATGATCAGGTGATTGGCAGGTTTAACGAGCGATTTTTGCTTTCGTTATCGACATGCACGTCGTGTCTAGTAGTTGATGATCATCTTAACATTCTACCAGTTTCGTCACATTCGTTTAATCTGCAGCCGATTCCGATAAACGCGCGGGTGAGTAACTATATCTTATTTTTCATATGTTTTATGATGACATTTTCTTAGTCAGTTCATTACTGCGCTGCAAGCGAAGAGCCCACTTTCACTTTAAGCTTTTTTAAGCACTTTTGCTGACCCGCCGGCTGTTTGATTGGCTTAAAAACCAGCTGTGCCATTCAAGTTGCTGTCATCAACTATATTAAGTACCCAATGTATTATAAGCTCTTGTGCTGATAGTAACTTTGTTGCTCGAACGAATCAACTTAGCTATAATCTTAACCTTTTATAATGACACGAATTTCAGTATGTATTTCTAGACGCGATCATGCCAGATATTCAAATAGATCAGTCGTTTTGTCTTATGTCTGCTCCTTAGTTGCGTATCATGTAGCGTAGTAAGGGGCAAAGCCAACGTCTACTTAGATTATCAGTGAAACATCATTTCTACGGGTATGTGGCAGACAATACAGAAAGCAAATAGGTACTGCTAGATCTGGTGTATGAATGGAGACTCGGAAAGTCTATTTTACAGGAGTTCGCGCTTGTGGGTACACTTGCTGCATGCTGGCCGCCAATCCATTTACTGCTGCTGACTTGAAGTGAATGTGTTGCTGTTTGTTTGAGGCCATTACGACAGGCAGATCTGTGACTGGCTGATGGCATATAGTGTAGATGTATGCGTTGTCAACGAGCATGCGACAAATGCATTTCAGAAATGTACTGATTCCCTGTTTAATTCAGTACATTGTTAGTCTGCTCGCAAAGGAGAGGAAAATATGAAAGTACATGCTCGATGTTCGAGATTGGCACTAGGAAAGAATAGTGATGAGTGTGAATTTTTTCGTTAAGAATTATCTTGACCAGACTTGTTGATAATGCCATAATTGCGTCCACAGAAAATATCAGCAATAGTTGAAGTTGAATATTGCTCTGAAACGGCAGAAACTTGAGGGATCACCAAAGCTTTACGAAATCTTTCTGAAGAAGGCCAGAAAAGAAAACTGACGCAACATAAGATATTAATGGCCTGCAAGCCTTCACGGAGAGATTTGCCAACGATTTCGGTGTAGACAGGTGTCGAAAACAGCGCCGCGCATAATAAGAGACATTCTATGAGTCTGCGTAGCAAGCACAGTAGGCAGGCTCTTGTCCACTGTCTTGTCTCCTTTTCGTGTGGAGGTAATCACTTATTCACTACAGTGTGAAACACATGAATGATCTAATAAAAATTCGAACTCGCATTTACGCGAGTCCGGCGCTATATGATTTAAACTATCCTGCCATCGAGATGTTATTTGATTGGGCAAACAAGCATCCGTTGAATTTTATTTTCACTGGAGAAAGAAACAAAATTTTGAAAATAATCAATCAGAATGGTGATTTCGATTTCCTGGATCTGGTTTTAGACTTCTTCATAACATCCTACGAATAAGTGATGGTGGCAGATAAGCTATTTATCATACTTTACAACACAGTGGTCTACAAAAGCCATTGACGGTGCTCAGTAGGTTTTCCAAACAGGTATTGTGAAGGTCGGAGCAAAAGAGCAATCTACCGAACAAACGAAAATTCAGGCTCAAAAGCCATCTAAAACCAAACCAACAATTACTCAAAGTTCGCTGAAAATTAAATTATGGATGACTTCATTTATCAGCATAAAACGGAAATTTTACTGAAGATAATGTTTCCTTCGCCGTTGCTTCAGAAGTGTGTATCCGGATAGGCTAAAGGTAGGTAATTTTTCCTTTCCGACTTAGGCAAAGGTATCGACAGTGCTGCTTAATCTGAAGAATGTGCCTGAGATACCAGATTTAGTAATAACTCATTATTTTGATAAATTTCCTATATTATTTTGTTGGATAGTCATGCTTTTTTGCATTTTGAAGGCGCGTGTAGGAATTTTATAAAATTTGCCAGTATATACCGTCTGACATTGAATTATTGTGCTCTTGAACAGACGACGATCGACCAAAGTCGCTATTTTTTTACCTTAGATAATGCCTAATTTGCAGTGACCCCTTCGAGTCTTCCGCAGTCTTTTTAATCATACGAAAGTTAACGAATAAAGATACTATTATTCACATATTCATCACTTTTCTCCTTCATCTAATTGTTTCAGGGTAAAGAGTTAAAAATGAAGATAACGAATTCGATTTTAGGAAAAACCAACAAAAAACGAGGTTGAGCTGGCAAATTTGGTCAAATCTTTGGAAGAAACGCAACCAATAGGTCATCTCGTAAAATTATGTAAAACTTTGGATCAGGTAAGCGATGCTGCTTTTCTTACAAGAACGATTGGCGTTTCTTAGGGCAGCATTGTAGGCTAAGGCCGTTTTAAAGTTTCTGGATGTAATCACTGAAAAAACGCTGAAATACACTGTCTCGCTGACCGCTGCTCGCGGACGCGGAAAATCAGCGGCACTCGGCATAGCAGTAAGCGGTGCCGTTGCCTTTGAGTAAGTCAGCTATTCCTTGTGGTATTTTTTTTATACACCCCGATGAATTGGTAATTTCAGGTACACGAACATTTTCGTTACTTCTCCCAGTCCTGAGAATTTGAAAACATTTTTTGAATTCGTCTGCAAGGGCTTCGATGTTATGGGATATCAGGTATCTTGTCTTGTTTCTTGTTGAACTGGTTGTCGATTATTCGATTGAGTTTAATTGAATGCGGTCGGATCACCGACTTTTTTTTAGATGCTGCCTATTTTTCGTTTAGCAGCATTCGTTTTTCAGTCTTTGGAGCCGTGAGTAGCCTGTGCTTCGTTATTGAGGAATAGGCGCCCCTTAAGACAGCTGTCTTCAGTTGCCAAACTGTTGATTGAGCGGTTGCCTTCTTAACAGACGTCTGTCGTTGTCACACGCGGTGCCAATTTGCTGATGCCGACCGACTACGTTTGGTCATGGGTTGTACTCGGCGTTAACCTTCGCTCTGTGATCGCCTGTGACGGTTGTGATAATTTAACGGTTCAAAAGCGCTGAAAGCTGAAAGCAAGCTGTTATAGGAGGCTTGTTTGTCGCTGTCACCTGACGCAGTGGTTAGTTCGTAGGTGACATCTACTCTGGCTGCTAGACATTGACGCGACAAACTAATATTCTCTACAACACCTGTTCAGCGGAAATAGCCGCATGCTTTACCTTGGCGAGCAAGAGGCTCTAATCATACGTGGTGCACAATCCGTTATGATGACCACCATAATGACCCCCCCCCATCCTCTACGGCATTCTCTGAGATGTGAGCTTTGGCGACTGTTAATAAAGGAACGGACACTCTAACTCGTTGCACGTAACTTCTCCTCTAGTGTTGATCGCTGGTACGTGGGACTTCCTGTTATAAATAGTTTGGTAAGAGCGAAAGTAAACCGCTCGTTGCGCAACTCATGTCTGACTGTATCAGCACAGGAGCTGTTGTTGAATGCGGTAGCTACTGCAACCTCAAGCTGTGTAGCAGGCTATTAGCATGAATGATTACAAGATATGCCAGTTATTCATAACATTACTTCACTCTTATGAGTTTAATCTAAAATGGTGCTTTTGAATTTTAAAGGACATTCGTGTGTTAATTGCTAGATTTCCACCCTTTAATGTTCAAGTTTTAGACGTCTGAATGTTTTTTAGGAGCACCTGCATTACGAACTTGTGCGGTCAACAAATCCAGAGTTCAAGAATGCTATCATTCGATTGAATGTGTTCCGTGACCATCGACAGACGATTCAGGTATTTTTTATTTCCACAAGGCGCTGGACGGCGATCGATGCTTAGTGCAATCGAGTTTTAGTACATTCATCCTATGGACGCGGACAAGCTGGGACAAGCAGAATTGGTAGTAATCGATGAAGCGGCGGCTATACCGTTGCCGTACGTTAAGAAGCTACTTGGGTCCTATCTGGTGTTTCTGGCATCGACTGTCAATGGGTAAGCACAGCGCTCTGCTATTCTCCGTTTAGCTCATTTCAGCCTAGGTAACGATTCATTCACTCTGATTTACCTAAGCTGTTCTAGTGCTGATATGCAAGGAAATATAATACATGCAGTATTGCCATAAAGGGTTTTCATTAAAAGTGACATATAAAGTTGAGTGGAAGCGAAATTTGCGAGAAATTCCAGAAAATGCATGGGGTTTATCATTGTAAGAAATGGAAATGCCGTAGAACTGAACCTGCATTGCAGCTCTCATTCTTCGGGCGTAAGGAAATGTTTTACTAGAAGGTTACTCTGCCGAAACCATGTCAATGGCGCACTCGATTATAGCGTTGCTCTGCACCTTAGATGTTCCGGCTTCGAATCTCAAACACAAGACCATGCTGTTTGATGCATGCGCTCTCCGGCTGTAATCTATCTTAACACAGCTTGATAGCTGTCTACAAATCAGCGCAAAATAGAGCCTCTAAGTCAAGTAAAAAGTGTCATATGAATTCATTTCGTAGGACAAAGGAAACTTTTTTTCATCATCATGCGTGGAATTTCTTTAAGTAAGCTGAAAAATTTAGCAAACCGTTAGATTTGGTGTTTATTTGCTTGCTGTCAGACATTGAATAACCCTATGCCACCATCGGGTCTGGCAATAAAATGAAACTATGCATCCAAAAATAGACATATAAATGCATTCTTCAATGGCTCAAGGTTAGGTTTCAGATTTTAGTTTTTTCTCTTACCTTCGATATCGCGAACCGTCAACTATGATGAGCAGAGGGCAGTCTTCATTTTTTTTGTTAACGTTGTTGTGGCAGTCGTCATCAGTTATTAACGTGAGCAGCTTTCAGCTACGAAGGCACCGGCCGTTCCTTGTCGTTGAAACTACTGCAGCAGCTCAGGATGCAGACTGCGAATGTCAAAGAATCAGCAGCCGTTGGCGACAAACAACTTGATAAACAAACTACCTCAGTCAGTGGTAGGCTTTTGGTTTTGTTTTGCTGACTTCTTTTTTTCTTTTATTTGCCTGCGTTTTCATAGGACGCGTGTTGACTGAAATCACGTTGACAGAATCTATTCGGTACAAGCCGGGTGATGAAGTCGAGCAGTGGTTGAACAAACTGCTGTGTTTGGACGCCAGCACGATACAGAGTTTTCGTGGCGGATGCCCGTCGCCAGACGACTGTGATTTATATCCTTTTGCTTTTCTCTTCAGCTGTTGTGACACCCTTCTGACCGGCTCAGTGTAGATTTTAGCCGTTTCGACGTAATCTGGGAATTTCATCTTCATCTTCCATCGCCGCTTTTCCTTTCGAGTCGCGGAGGCAGACGCGTCAGACAGAGCTTCCAACGTTCCTGATCCTGTGCCAGAGTCTGAGCTTTGGCAAAAGACAAATGGAGTCTGGAACAGATTCCTTCCATATGTTTGCACCAGGTTAATCTTGACCGTCCCCTGTGCCTTCTGCCGGTCGGTTCGCAAGAAACAGTTGCTTAACCTTCCTTTCTAGAGGAACTCGCAACATATGCCTAAAGCCATCGATCTGGGAATTTCATTGTCATTGATTTTATACTTGTAGCTAGAGCCCGAATTTTTATGCACCAGAAGCCATTAACATATGCTTCCAATATGCAAGTACCATAAACGTGATTCAGCATACGTTTGATTACTCTCAGAATTGTGTGTGAATAGAAACTTGCTCTGATTTATTACATATTTTACTACATTTTGTCCTCTATCAGATGGCGGCGGTTGTCTGTTGGATATGGTTCATGGCCCAAAAGGATCTTTCACATTCAAGTAGAGTATTTGGACAGTACTTTAATGTTTACGCAGCAGATACAACAGTTAAACACCGTTTCATCTGAGATTGGTTTATCTCACGTAGCATAAGTACTTGGTCGCTGCGCGACTGTTTTCGAAATTGAAGCACTGGGACGGTGGATCAGTATTTAGCTGTAGGTTTAACGAACGTTAAGAGAATCTCTTATCAGTTTATGTTACCCCTTATGTTCGATATATGGTCGTTGTTCCTCAGCTTTCTGGCTAGCATCCCTCAACATTTCCCAATGGTTTGTTTATATTAGTGTATTTTCATCATGTCACATGACCGCTCTTAACTCACTGCTACGTATCACGTGAATCGAGACACGCTTTTCTGCTATCACAGGGCCTCTGAAGCGTTCCTGCAACGACTGATGGCCATCTACGTTGCCGCCCATTATAAAGTATGCAGTAGGTCATTTGGCCATAACTGCTGTACGCATGTATTGTTCATGTTTTATCGCTTTTTATGCAGAATAGCCCCAATGACCTTCAGATGGTTTCGGATGCACCCGCTCACCATCTATTCTGTCTGCTGGGACCGGTTACTGAAAATCAGACACGTCTGCCTGAAATCTTATGCGTGATCGAGGCGTGCATGGAAGGAGAAATCATGAAGTCTAGTGTTGTTGAAAATATGGCCCGTTCAAAAAGGCCTGCCGGCGACTTAATTCCCTGGACGGTAGCGCAACAGGTAGGCTAATTCAGCTCATTATCCTTTGGTTTGTTATTCTCCACTGTTCTAATTTATAGTTTCAAGACAGCGAATTTCCCCATTTATCCGGTCTCCGAATTGTGCGAATAGCAACGCACCCGGATTATCAACGAGTAAGTCGAGTATTTGTTTGTGAACACTCGTCGATGATAACACTATATAAGTCAACACACTGCTTGGTAGATGAACATCGGAACTACATTATATATTATTATACAGTCAACATGTTTTTAGATGGGCTACGGAAGTCAGGCGTTGAAATTACTCCAGTTGTACTACAGTGGCCAAATACCTAGCCTTGGCGAAGACATGGAACAAGATTCCAAGGGAATTGAGGAACCGGACGTCGAAGAAACTGTAGATGGGGTATCGTAGATGCAGTCATTGATCTTCATCTGGTTTCCCATTCCATTTTTTCAGAAATCTAATCTGCTGGAAGAGAAGATCACGCCCAGGAAAAATCTGCCGCCACTTCTTTTGAAGCTCAGCGAACGAAAAGCGGAACGGCTTGACTGGATTGGTTCTTGTTTCGGCTTGACCAGTGATCTGCTCAGGTAAAACTAGCCAGTGAAAGTTCTTCATTCAAATGAGTCAACCACACTAAATGTGACCTCTTCTACGGATCGCTTACTTCTTTGAGGTGCAAGGGCGTTGTTGATTCAGCAATGGTCAATCCTTTTTGAACTGTTTAAATAGTAGACGAAGAATATGCCTAATTGTAACTTCCCATAGCCATTCAGGGCATTCGTTTTCACTACAGACTAATGTTATTTCGATTGACCAAACATGCGTTGGCAAAAGTTTTGAACACAAATGTGTCTATGGGCATTCATAGCCGATGTTTGAAGTAAGAATTCTTCGAAACAGAAGATATTCTAATTATATCTTTAAATGCAAAGTCGAGGCAAAAAATTTATTTATCGATGTTTCGAACACGCTGATCATCCGTGCATGAAATCTCGAACAATATCTATTATTCAATGAGTCTTGTAAGTTAATTTTAAAGTGGCGTCTCATTTCCTTTGAAGTGTCTGTTCTGCGCCCTTAAACCGATGTTATTGGTCTCTACAATGAATGTCTGTCATATGGCCACAATGATCTGATCGAGATAAGGCGGACAGCTTTTGTTGAGTTGAATATTTCTTTCTAAGCTCGAAACTTAGAAAGTGTTGGAAATGAGAGCAGTCTACTACTGATGTCTAATCGACCGGTGCTATATCTAGAGTTCCATGAAACATATACTTTAGCTGACCTTCTGTACTGTTTTATCTCCTTGCTGCACTAACAAATTTGTTTCTCTGGTTTAGATTATTTTTATTTGTCTTCTGGATTTAATGATTCAATTTAGCCTATCAGCTTTAATGAAATGGCATTAAAATGTTATTACTCATAGGTAACGTCATGCAGAAAATGATTTGTCGTGGATGGACCAGAATGTATGAGCGTAGAGTTTTCTTGTAGCCTGCACTTCTTATAGTTGGTTGTTGCCACTACTCTTATGGGGAGAAGAATGTATTTTATTTGATTGCGTACAGGTTCTAGTGTTAAAATAAGAGTAGTGTCATTCACCGTGAAAGTCATTTCATAATTTTGTGCTTCTAAAGGTTTTCTGCTAGCACTATGGGCACTGTTGTTTCAAATTAAACTACAAATGATAGTTTAGATGTGTCAGCCGTTCTTGAGATCGTCATCTTCAACATCATCTTCCATCGCCGCTTTTCCTTTCGGGTCGCGGAGGCAGACGCGCCAGACAGTGCTTCCAACGTTCCCGATCCTGTGCCAGAGTCTG
>UZAM01000048.1:0-10968 GCA_900618415.1 Soboliphyme baturini
TCGATCATTGAATTCTGTGCATAAGCTTTCCAGTACCATGTATACCAACGGACTCTTCGATGCTCAGAGAATGTTTTCATAATGGATAGTCCGTTGTTTCTTCAAAACCGCAACAACCTCATGCCGTTATTTTTGAGATCGCTAAGGCCGTTTTTTCCAATCACGCCGTTCCACTTTTCAGCGTCTACTCCAACATGTGCATTCAAATCGTCCATGAGTGTGAGGGACTCGTTACTCGGCACTTCGTTCATAGCATATTGCGCTTCCTCATGGAATGAGTAATATGTTTCCTACAAATTTAACGCATAGAGCTCTTAAAAAAGTTATAGCTGTAGCTTGCTATGGCTCAGTCAGGGGATTGCAACTTCTGGGCTGACAGATTTCCGTTCAGTGATTCTATCAGCGAGTTTGGCTTATACCAAACTGCCAACACCGGTCTGAGCGCGCGTCGTTATCTCGCCATCTGAGTAGAAGAGCTTTCACCCGCAGAGGTTCAGAATTCCAGAGCCTTGGCGCTTGGATGACGAGAGTTCAACTCTGTCGAGTTGATACCTTGCGCTGTCCTGAGCTAGCTCCTGTTCTTTCCTTCTGAGTGAGGATATTCGAATTTCTGATTGTAAGTTCCCATCGGAGTGTCCTTTCCCTGGAGCCTTATCTGCCATGCTAAAATGGTATTGCGCACTCTGCCTCCTCCGTTCATGGCGGATATCGATTCCGTTGCTGTATGGTATTTTCGTTGTCGTTGTTTTACTTCCTTCTTCCCCTGGGCTTTTAAAAGACAGTTAAGTAGGTTCTGATCGTCGATATTTCGCAGCCTGTACGGCTGTTGTCGATGACGGCAATCCCATGAGGGTCAGGTGGGTAAGTTGTATTAGACCTCGTCACTGTTTTAAACGCTGCACCTTTCCCATCTGATTTTGGAATCAACAACGGCGGGATTATTATCGGTTTACTGCTTGCTTGATGCGAGCATATGTTTGTCTTATATGAGTTTAAGGTGCTGAAATTTGAGACAAAGACTGATATGCAGAACACGTCATGCTTCAGTTTGTAAAATTAATATTTATCTAATAATGCTGCTACTGGTAATCTCACTAATGAAATTTGTATGAAGTACAGTGCAGAAGTTACTTCTTATCACCATTTTCAGAACCCCCTTGACCTAAAGTACATCTGTAAGTCCTGAGAGCGCGATAATTATTAGCAAGCGGTTGAATTTTGCATGTAGAATTGTCTCTCGTTTTTTACAAGGACATAAATAGCTGTGGTTTTGCTTAAGCTGCAAATTCTCTCATGTGAAGATATTTTAGTTAGCAATTACTTAGTGATAATATTAATGTTTTGCTAATAATATTTTATATCTAACGAAATATAATTTTAAAATTCAAGCAAACCCTCCGTCATTCATACACTTGTACAAAAAAGGAAAGATACTGGAATAATTGACTTATCCCTGCTATTTATGGTTATTTATGATGATTTTAAAGTACTTAATGAATTGGTAGTTCCATAGTGTTAATTATTATTACTGATTTTGCTACTGCTAATTATTTTGTTAACATTAAAAAGCATGTGAATTGTACATCAGGAGATGCAAAAAGTTATTTAGATATAGTCATGTAGTTATGTATATATATGACAACTACATGACTATATCCAAATAACTATTTGCATCTTCTGATGTACAATTCACATGCTTATTAATGTTAACAGAATAATTAGCAGTAGCAAAATCAGTAATATTAGTCAACTTCAGAGGCAGCTGTCTGGGAAAATTTACCCTGGGTCATTACTTAATCTGTAAAACAAGTGAACTGTTGATGCTAAAATCTTGATGCCTGATTTCCTTATTCTCAGTTGACTACGTCTCCACAGCGTATATCTTATGATTTAAAAAATGCACAGGTTAATAATCCCATATAAACTTGATAATCATCTTTTACCAGAAGCGAACATTTGCAGCGAAGCTTTGTAGGAATAGCTTCTCAACTAAGTAGGATTTCTGTGAAAAAGAGCAGATATCACAGTAGATCAAGTCTTCTTTACGATAATGATAAAGTAACAATTCAAATTCACAAGCCAGTGATGATCTGTAAAGATGATTCTACCCAGTTGGATGATTAAGTGATATTGCACTATCCCTTGCTTAAGAATTTTTTGAGCAAGCAGTTCCACTGTGTTTGGCAGCATCCAGTGTATCGATGCATATAGCATAATTTGTGTTGGCTGCAATAATTACTTTTACGTGTTATGAATGATGCATCGGTGCCTGAGGTAACCTGTCAATCTCTAAACACAAGGGTGCAAACGTTATATGACCTAGATGAGCGGAATTATGCTGACTAATATAATCTCGGTATTATGATTTACTCATATTATGAATTAGTTTGCTTCGCGTGGGTTTCTAAGAAACCGTGAAATTAAAGATCAAGAAATCGAAGACATTTGCCATGGACATATTGGCAGAATAAATCAAAAGTAATTACAGTAACAATATATAACCCTGATATTTTGGGCGAGCTTTCGATACCGCCGTTATACATTAAAAATGATGATACCAGATTGAAGCGACGAAAATGCACAGTGTAAAGAAACAAAAATATATTTCTCACTTTACACCAGCAGCTTTATTTCATCGCCCCCTTGCTTCTAGACGTCTAGTGAGGCCATTTAAGCGTTTCACTGCGCCATTATATTTGAGCGCCTACAATGTATAGGATGCAAGACAGCGGCGGTATCGAAACGTCCCTTAGAACATCGGGGTTATATTTTGCCACTCATTCGCCTACGGATCATGGCAAGGTTCTTTGGTGGAATTAACTTTTCTTCAACCCAAGTTTAAGACGCGGTCCTCCGTCCTTTGTACTGCAGGCGCTTAAATACCACGTAGCCGTAGCCTGACTAAATGGTCCTCCTGGACGTCTAGAAACAAGGGGACGGTGTCTTATTGCTGCTGGTTTAAAGTGGGAAATAAATTTTTCTCTCTTTATACTGTTCATTTTCGCCGTTTCAATCCGGTTGCATTAATTGTAATGTTAATTACAGTAAGATCTATACTTTTTTCCGTTACTGATACATTGAAGCTGTGTAATAACCTTTACTGGAAAACTGTCAAGTCTTGACTTACCTATCAGTTCTGCTCAGCTGATACGGCTAAAGTACTTTCAACGATTTTTATCTTCTTTTTCCTAGCAGGTACCTTTTAACAGGGGTCTGGTAATCGAGTCAGCCTCCTCCCTTAAATCTTCACAGACTCCTCAGTTTCATGTCGTTCTTGACCACGGCACGCTGCTCTTACTTCGGTCTTCCTGTTTGTTTCTTCCTCGGCAGTATCAGTGCTTGGGCCTCATTTCCAACGTATTGCTTAAGTCTTCTTTTCATCGAACCAACGGAGCGTGCTTTCAACAAGCTTTTCTGAAATCGGTGCTACCCCTAGAATGCTTTTCTTTCGGATGTGGTCCTTTCTACTGACACCACATATCCATTTGAACATTCGCATTTCAGTCGAGTTCAACTGTTGCTTATGTCCCTTCAAGGTAACCAAACATTTAGCTCCATGCAGAAGCACCGGCCTTACTATCATTCTGTACACCTTCCCCTTTAGTTTGACGGAGTTTTCTTGTCGCACAGTACTCCGATCACTTCTCTCCGTTTGAGTCAAGCTTTCTTCGGCCGATTTCTTATCTCGCTGTCGATTTTCGCGTTATCTTGTAGGAAGGAGCCAAGGTAGTTCAGTTCTTTGGCTTGAGTCAACAAGCTCTCCGCTACTTTCACTGGTTTGACGAATTTCAACCTGTTTTCCCCAATGAAATAGCCCGCCATATATTCTGAAACCTTTGCTAGTCGAAGGCCATTCTTCTCAAGAGCTATTCTCATGCCTCGGTTTCTGATTCTGCAGCTTCTCTGCTTTCGCTGCATAGCACAGTGTCAATGTCATCTGCATAGAGCATGCAATATGGGACTGCTTCCTGCAGATCCTCAGGAATCGCATCTGTCGCCATCGAGAACAGGTATCGGCTAAGTGGGGATCCCTCATGAACTCTTCCGTTTCGCCGCATGTATTTTTAACTATCGTTGTCACTTTATCGTACATGTCTTTAGTAAGCCTGATATTTTTCTGGCACAAGCTTCTGCTCCGCCAGATTGCTTGCCTCAGGACTTGGTCAGAGACTTTCTCCAGGCCTCGGAGCACCATGTGAATGTTTTTTCTGCCTTCTATAATGCTTCGCGGCCTGATCTTAAAGCCAGGTTGGCATCCATCTTTAATTTGCCTGGCATGGAGCCCAATTGGTTCCTATTGATGTGTACCTCCTTCCTCCGTCTTTCGTCCAGCACTCTCTCGTATACTTTCATGGTGTGACTATGTTTATTTCCCTGCTAATTTTTACAGACGAGCATGCCCCCCTTCATTTTGTACGTTTGCATCAAAATTCTCTGCCTCCATGACCCTGGCATTTTCTCACATAATTTTGCTGAATGGCGCGCAGCGCCAAACCACGCCTTCTTGGCTCAATGCTTTCCATGCTTCTATGCGAACTCCATCTATTCTAAGGGCCATTTTATTTTTCATTCTGCCCAAGGCTTGTTCCACTTCCTCCGTTGAGATCTTTTGGATTAGACCCTGTTATTGTGGGATCTCTTCCGCGACCTCTCTGGGATGTTCATCGTTTAGTAGCGTTTGGAAGCGCCTTCGCCATCGGTTACGAATATTTTTCTCGTTGGTCAACACCATTCCGCTTTTGTCTTTTATGCACTTCATTTTGCCATCGTCTCTAGTTCTTCTTTCTCTGGCTTTTGCTATGCGACAGATGTCTTTCTCCCCTTCTTTTGCTGGAAGTTTTTTTGTATAGGCTTTGGCACGTTGTAGGTTTTGCTTCAGCGACTATTTTCTTTGCATCCCTCTGCGATTTAGCATCTCTGCCTTTCGAGCTGTTTAGCTACTGTCATTTCTTGAACGGCTCTTTCTTCTGTCGTATGGTCTCCTGCAAGTTCGCATTCCACTTGCACGTTTCTCTGTAGATATGCGTTGAATGGACCTCTGCCATTTCGTGCGATTTTGCTCGCCATCCGCACTGGTGTTTCGTCCACTTTTCTTTTCCAGTCTTCCTTCGTCATTTTTCTCGTAAATTATATTTTGAACACCTTCAGGATCGCGCTTCCACCACTGTATCTTCGGAGCTGTCTCCGTGCCAGCCTAAATTGACTGCTTCAGAGAGAGGTCTAGGACCAGTAGCTGGGTGCTGGTTTGTGAAAGTTTCCTCAGGGATTACCTTACAGTGTCTGACGTTCTTTATTTCGTTTTTTTTGGAGCAGGAAGATGTCGATGTTACTTTTTTCTGCCGGCTCTTGCAGTTATCTGGTAGAAGAATGTGTCTATTAAAGCCAAATCATATGCACCTTCCATATGCAGGATCTTCTCTGCTTATTTATTTAATATGCCATGTCGATGTTGCCAACGTGCCGGTGAAGGCCATGCCCGATTATCACTTTTTCGTTTCGCATATGTTTTGCATTGTCGTGTCTAGGCTCTACCAGAATAAAAATTTTTCGGCTTCATTCTGGCCAGTCGGGGAGGGGGGACGCAGGCATTTGATATTTTTAAGATACCATTTTCTAAAATAAACTTATCGCCCATGATTGTGTCGTTAATTCGATTGACTTTTAATACCCTATTTTTGTCAATACCACTTCATTCAGTACCTATCCAATTCCATTCCTTGTCCTTGATGTTCCACAGTAAACAAGTTTATGGCTTAGCTCGATCTCTTTCAACTTTTCACCTTTCCATTTTGTATCCTCAGTGCTAGCGATCGGAACTTTTCTTCTTTAAAAGCTTCCACTAGCTCCGTGCCCTTTCTCGGTATTGTTCCAATGTATCAAGCGGCTAATCGCCTTTTCTCGATTCATTTTTGTGCATGTCAGTCTCTCTTTCCGATTGCGGTCCTCTCAGGAGCTGGTTCCCTTGGTAAAATTCTTTTTGGAAGGAAATGACTCATGATATTTGGTTTTGACATTAGTTTTTTCATCCTGCTGCCTGTCTGAAGCCAACCTGTCTTTTCTAGCTCGGCTGGATCTAGCTTATTTGATGCCAGCATGTACTTTGCGTGTCACCGCTCTTTCGTCGGGTCATGCGGTGTTTTCTAGAACCAACTTTGCCTAATGTTCGTTCGCTGTACCCTCGTAACACTGTTGCTCACGACTGTTTATTCATCGGGTCCTCCATTTATTTCGCAGCTATCTCTCAATTTTGAGGGTTGTCCATTTATCTGCAACGTGTGGACGTGGTCTTTGACATCTGACCTTGCCTCGACACTACTACCAAACTGGCTTAGCAGTGGTCTTTGTCGATAAGGATAGTTCCAGTTCTAGTAATGTGGCGCCATTCTCTCATTCATGTCTATATCTGTATTAATGGTCCATTTTAATGATCTTTGGCATCTAGATGAACCTTGTTTGATCATCGTCCATTTTAATCCTCAACACAGACATTGCACAAATCTTTTCATAGCTTGATTTTTGCTCAGGAAGATTCTGTCGCTTCTGCCTCAATTTTTTATCGCCGTCATAACTTATAACAATTTTTAGACATTTTGCTTTCGAGTTGTTAAGTGGTAAACGTTGAAAGTTGCACTTTTTTCGCATTCAAATTTATATTAGTTGACTGATATTTGTTGTTTACTGTATATGTTAAATAGGTAAATTTTTCGCCGAGATGTTTATTATTACTTGCTAAGAACTGGCCGTCATTTGGTTGTTTACTGAAGTCATTGTACTGTGATGAAGATACATGCGACACAGTACATTTAAATTAGTTAATGTGCTCCATATGCAATATGTACTTGTATATATAGTATATGCTTACTCATATATGTCAATCTGATTTGTTGTTTGTACAGGGAGTTAACGAACCGGTGAATATCGGATGTGTGCTGAGCATTGGGACGGGTCGCATTCCTGATGTGCCGATCGAAGCGCTGAATTTGGACAGCAGTAACCCTCTGGATATCTTGAATACATTCAAAAATCTGGGACGGATCATCCTGGAGCAGGTTTCTGCGGCAGAAGGTAAACAAAAGAATTGCGTGTTTATTTTCAAACGTTGCGTTTGTTACTTGCAGGACGACCGGTCGACCGATCAAAGGCCTGGTGCCATCAGGCGAACATTCCGTTTTTTCGTTTTTCTACGCCGATGTCGAAGGACTTCCTGCTCGATACCAAGGACGATAAAGACCTTGTGCTGATCATGTGGGAGACGCTGGAATACATGTATTCGCAGGTCACCAGTGTGTTGAGTTTAGTACGTTTATTGGAGTTGACCGCTGGCAGTTGAAAGAGCCGTTAAGCTCCTGATCAATAACCTTTGGCTGTTGTAATGCTCGATATTTTATTTGTTGTTCGTTTTACACGATTTTGTCGCTTCCATCCTTTTGTGTTGCCCTCTTTTTCGTTACAGTCAAAAATTGTTTTATTGGCGGCATGATCGCTGATTCGGGTTCAGATTTTTTACCGTTTCAATAAAGCTTGAAAAAAATGTTAGAATAAAATATGTCGAAGTAAATTGTTCATTTTTGACTGTGAACGAAGTGAAATAAATCCCATACAGTATTTCATTGTGTCAGCTGCTATTTCATTGTGAAACTGCTGATACCCGCGATTTTTGCCTGGGCGGATTGGTAAATTTTCACCAAGCGTCGGGAATTATGTTCGTCATCATTCAACGAGTTGTTCTTTAGTTTGATAATATGATTTGCACTGTCAAAACGTCAGGTGCTCAGCAGATCCTATTGCGGGATCAAAGCCAAACGCCAGCGTAGCGGGAAACAGAATTTGCAGATGCATGCTTTGGGTTGATTTGCACTCCCGTTGTAGAATCTTCATCCGATTAATTATGGTATTTCCTGTTTCCATCCAGTGTATCGTTAAATTGACTAGTAGTGTCATTCAGTAGGACATAACTGACGATGACAGTGTCCCTGAATTGGTGAGTGTGGCGAACTCTAGGTCATCCTTTTTCATTGATTCATCATTTTTAACCTCTCCCGAATGTAAGGAAACTAACGATTTATGATATAATACTAAAGCATTATGCTCCCTTTAAATGTGACACTATTCGGCTATGGATTAAGGGAAATGTAGAGGGCGATGTTTTAGGATTCGATTGCTCCTTCATCGATAGCGTCGTGTCAGCTGCTGAAGTTGCTGGAAACTGGTCGTTAGTTTGAACAGTTCGTCAACTCAGAGAATCTGGATGACATCATAAGCATTTCTCACGTTTTTGTGTGGCTCTCAACGTTGCAATGCCAAATTATACTAGTTTCATTGAGGTTACGTTCTCCAGAATGTTTTCCTGCAGCTCTTTCCTATATTACCCGCTAAGACTGCTGGTTTAAGTTATGAATATGTTAGCATCGCTTGTGATTTCTGAAGTTACTGCTACTCCAAACTGGTTAATTAAGATGAGTTTTAGCGATTCATCCCATGATGACTGTATTCATTTCCAGCTGTCAAAAAAGATTTGGCGGCACTTTTGGGGAATATAAAACTTTTGCTGCATCAGCTAAATCCGGCGCTGAAGGAACGTCGATTCAAAAAAGTTGTACGGCAGGTTCGATTTGAGTTTGTTCGCCATTTTTCCCATTTGCCTGTTTATTTCTTGTTGATTGTTATATTTTTTATCTTTGTGCGCTTGACATCGAACCCTCGTAATGAGTAACAAGGAGTAATCTTCACGTTAATCTTAACAAAATATTTCTAATTTTAAACGATTACCTTTTAATAGGTTGCCAGCGGCTTGCCGTAGCAAGCGAATTACCAATAATCCTGGAACTCGCCCTAATGGTTAGTCTTTATCCGTTTACCAACTTTACCTTATCATCTTTCTATCGACAGTACTGTACATCAGAGAAAGTAACTGGTTTAAAATTTTCTGTAGGCCTTAATCAGGGCGTGTGATGGTATGAATGACTAACCTCGTCGCATTGCGAGAGCTTGTTTCCTCTCATCACATTTGATAACTTCGTAAAGGTAGGTATTATACCTATTAAATAAAACCATGTGACTTTCAGTAGAATTTTCCGATGAAATTAGAATTTAATAAATACTTATTTGAGTAAATGCATAATTTTATTCATGGTTAAGTAATGGTTAATAACTGATTTACGAAGCAGTGATCAGTTTCCTTTCCGGTGCAAGATCCGCAGCCATCTCATATTTCGTAGTGAGAAGTCGATAAGCCAGTAGGCTCAGTCGATCATGATGTGGGTCTGCTTTTGCGATGGCAGGTCTCATTTGAATCGTGTTCCTGCCTTAAATTAGATAACCTGATGGAAGTAGTAGTGAATAGCTCTACAGAGGTACTTTAGATTAAACATGGCATTCAGAATAATGATACTTGATTGAAACGGCGAAGCCATAGTTAAAGCAAGAAAGTATATTTCTCACTTTACAGCAACTGCTCTGTTGCACCGTTCCCTTGCTTGTAGACGCCTGGGAAAACCATTTAAGAAGGCGGTATTTAAGCACCTGCAGTGAACAGGGCGCAGGACGGTGTCCCAAACATGGGTTGAACCAAAGTATATTCAGCCAAAGAACATTACCACGATCCGTAGTCCAAAGAGTGGTTAACTGGAACCCCGATGTTGTGAGGGAGGCATTTACCTTGAAATAAAAAACGTCGAACAAGTAAAACTCTAAGACTAAGCAGTTATATCTAGGATATACTGATGATGTGTCAGCTGATTCGAAACTGAGTTGATCGAATACGCAGTTTCTTTTCTCATCGCTCGTGAGTTTGTTTCGCTGTAGTGACTTCCGAAATCTTCCTCTATTTTCAGCTTATTTTTTTGTTAACTATGTTTCTGAAGTTCTATTAGACGAAGCGATTTTTTATGATGCTGTATTTTGTTGCTGTTTAGCGAATCTTCTCTATCCTCCTTATGAAGGTCATCTGCTCTCGAATGCTTTATGTAAACTTCCCCTCAGTTTTTACGATATAGGTGTCCCTCCACAGCAGCGGAGACGATATATTTCCCATTGGCCTTGTGTTGACCTAAGATTTATTCACTTCATCTTACACAAAAATCCATCAGCTTATTCCAATTTGTTCATGAACCATAGTATGCTTTCATTCTGGTTTCTTTCGGAGTTAATCATCAATAGCTAGCCGCTGCGAACGTTATATGAACGGTAGGTTACCAGGTGCCATCATTTCTGATTGGCGTTTAGGAACTGCTTGCAAATTTAGGATTACGGTTAGTTGCTGTCCCATAGTTCGTTGAGCAAGGTCATATTCTGCTCCTGAAGGGAGGTTGCCAAAGAGTTTGTGACAGTCCAGTTTTTACGGATAACGGTGTGCGGCACCTGTAATTTATTTACCTTCAAATATGGGTGGTCTTATATATGGTTATTCTTAGACTGTTTGTCTGCTACTCTCTATTTGTCCTCTTCTTGAATTCTTTAGAGTTGACCGCGAACCGATTCGTCGTGCACATCGCCTGTGATACAGGTCATCTTGTGCGCGCAGTATATTAAAGACGAATTCTTATACAAGACTGTCGAAATAATCTGTCTTAACATTGCTCTGTCCTCAGACCGAAAATGGAAAGACATCAAAGGGAAGTGTACAGTGATGGCTGCTACCTCGAATATTTATTAGTCCAAAGTTTCTGTTGCTACTAATTGTCTCTGCGGGGCCAGCAACGAGCAAGACGGAGTTTCTTTCATATGATGTGCCCTCATAATGGCATCAATGCTTGCAAAATCCTCCCAATCGCATTTCATCCCAATAATTGAATTTAGACAATGCTGCATTATGATCAAATGTCCTGTACAGGGAAAGACTTGGAATAGGGCAATTCTGAATATCCTCGCTTGTCTGTTGCCTTTTTTTTCAAATCGAAACATCACAATTATGAACTATCAAGTAGGTGGACAGAATGACAAAGCAGAGACTCTCATGGAGTGCTTCTT
>UZAM01000049.1:0-10917 GCA_900618415.1 Soboliphyme baturini
TGTCGCTCCTTTCGCCGTCACCAAATCGACCCACAGGGAATTCTGTACCTTGGTGTTTTCTAACTTTGCACTGAAATCACAAATGACGAACTGACACTGGCTCTTTTCATGTTCATACATATCTTCTGTTTGTTTCTATGAAGCTTCAGTCTTTGCATAAGGATTGCTTGATTTTGGCATATATACTCGGATGACTTGGAGTTGATATCTCTTTGTAACTCTCAGCCAGTTTTGTGTACGTCAGTAAAATGCTATCCAATGGTACTCGATTATTCTGTAATCTTTTGTTTATAGCAAATCCTTCTCCTGTACTTACGTTTGCCATTCGTTCAGATTAGGAGGTGTCCGTTGTTAAGCTCCGGCAGCCCTTCCTTCTTTCGTCCCACTTCGCTGAGTCCTACATTGTCGTACTTGATTTTCGTAAGTTCTTCGAGCTCTTGAAGCCTTGCTTCAACTATTCCGTGTGTGCGCTCCCATTATCGGTATCGTTCTGGAGGAGTGACATGGCATAATGGCATCGCGCTGTCTGTCTCCTCCGTTCTGAGCGGGCTGCGGCTCCTTTTTTGACTGGTATGTTCTTCGTCTTCTTGTCAGTCTTGGACAACCGTCGCCGTAGTGCCTACGCCCATAGCTGCCAGAAGGTGTAATGCAAGTTCTGGGGGGCCGACTTTCGTCAGTGTTCTCAGTTCCCTAGCAGCCTCTCGACGAGTGGTAACGCGGATAACGTAAGATGACGAGCTGTTATAACATTGGATGGCATCAGTAGGATGACTGAAAGCTGGCAAAGTTTTACGAGAGACTTCGTCACAGTTTTAGTTTTGCTCGTTTCTTTTCCGCTCTTAGCTCGTTTAACATTGGAGTTGCACTGGTAGGCTCAGTGATCGCACCTATCTTCGTCGATGTTATTTAGAAATGATATGCCGGATACTTAGTAATGCGTTATTGAAACAACCTGTGTCGGTCCACCGCGGGCAAATAGAATAAGTATTACTGCTTCTGTACGTTACCGGTGACGATACTCGACAGAGTTTGGCACACGACAGTCCGAGTCACACTAACTTGCAAGCGAAGCGATTTTTTTTTACAAACCGGGAAATCACAGTTAGTTGTAAATGGTTTCGACACGATTTTCAAATGCACACGAGTAGCTCGCAGTTAGAATGCTTTTCACACGGCACGGCCATGGAATAAGTCAGACATTGAGGTGCTCGTTAGACATAATATCGAATGGCTCGCATGATTATATTGGGAATCTGGCATTGTCGTGGTTTGTATTATCGAATCTAGAACACTGAGGTTACCGAATTTACGGAAGAGCGAGGTTATTAGAAAACATGTCGGAAACTGTCACTCCTGCATTCTGATTAGAATGGCACGCTATGATGATCAAGAAATGGAACCATATTACTGGTCGCACATGCGTTGGAAGTCAACGTAAAATGTTGAAGATGTAGAAGCGCCTCTTGGCGACGAATCCTCTTAAACGACAGATTATCGCTACTAACAGTGCGGCATTTATTAGCGAAAAATGCATAGTGTTTACTCGAGACACGGCTAAAATTATTGAAACAACCAGATCTTTAGTTCAATATATAGTTCAGTGTTAACACAAGATTCAACGTAGCACATCTGCTATGATTAAATAGAGTATATTCACATGGAACACTTGAACCGGCCAGTAATTGGTGATGAATTGTGCCGGCCGTAATTCGTCGCCGCCACTCCCACCATTTATTGCAGTTTAAGGCCTTCTCCCTCCAAATGCATTTTTCCCGCCTCCTAATATAATTTTCCCATTGTCGTGATGGGCGACCGAACGACCTAGTTAGCCCTCGAGGATACAGTTGGCGATCTATACCGACCAACTCCCATGGGTGAGCCGAGATATGTGCCTGACTCATCGTTGCTTCTCTTTTCTGATTTCGACGACTAAGCCCTTCATTCTCGCCCACTCCCTGCTCACCTGGTTGAGATGTGGTCGAAACGTGATATTCGCAGCATTCTTTTTCCATGGCTCTCTCAGTGATGGATAGCTGACACTCTTCGGCTTTACTCAGTGACCACGTCTCCTAGCCATATATCACTGCCGGCAGGACGGTAAGGCGGCAAAGGTTGGGCGCGAGCTTCCTTCCTGACATTGTACAAGGAGGAAGTCCTTGATGGGATGGAACGCGGGCAATCCGGCCTCTTTTTCCTCTGACTTTCTCCAGCTTCATTATTCCGCATGTTGATCTCATGGCCCAGGTAAATATATTTATCGACTTCTTTCATCTTTCTTGCCGTTTGATATTACCTGGGTCTTTGGCAGGGCATCGGATCGCAATATCTTCGTTTCTGACCGATTGATTCACAGCCCGACTTATATTTTTTCTATCAAGTTCTTGCGGCAAGACTTGTAGCTGACTGGCGTTTTCCACATACAACACCATACCACCATACAACATCAGCGAGCCCGACCGTTCATGGTTTCACCGATGTTCATCTCACCTTTACTGTTTATCCTGCGGAACACCATTTCCAAGTAGGCAGTGAGGAGTTTTAAGAAAATGGTGGCTGCTTATTTCACGCTCTTCTCTGCGGGGATTTAGAGGAACGTGTCGAACTGCGTGATGTCTGTGATAGTGTACAGTCGAAGTTCGTTTCCTCTAGTCGGTTGATGTCATGTTTGTAGATGCCTTGTTCTGCTATTGCAGTCCACACTACCATGCTCGACGTTATCGAACGCGATTCTTGTAGTCGACAATGGCTGCACACGTAGGAGCTGGAATTCCCTCGTGTACTTTGAGAGTTGACTTAAGGTAAAAATTTAATTCGTTGTGCTATGGTTCCTTCAAGATCCTGCCTGTTCTGTTCGCTTCTGTTCGTCCTGACTGGTTAACGGTTTTGACTTGGAATGTTTTTAGGGTGTAGACTTGTGAGAGCAGGCAACTTGGGAGATAGTTCTTCAGATGTTTTTCCGTCTTTCTTAAACAACGCGATAGCTTTTCTCTTTCTAGTTCGAAGACATCTATTCCGTTTCCAGATAGCAACCGAACTTCTTCGCTAGAGCCCTCTACAGCGTCTGATCACCAGCTGTGATCATTTCAATTGTCAGACTGTCTCTTCTTGTGACTGTTTCTTCATTCATTCATTTGTTGTGCGGAATGCGAACTTTCGCTTATGATGCCAGAAAGTGCACTTTTTTCTGATTGTTGGAGTTATGGAGAGAAGCAAGTCTTTGACTTAATCAGCTGAGTGTAAAAGTTCTGTCAAATAGACGACATCTCCGCTCTGACAGATATTAATGCGCTATGGCCATTCTTCAACATTTTGACGGTCGACTGATAAAGCGTTAACTCCCTCCTGCATTGTTTGATGCTTCTGCGACCTTCGGCTGTTTTCGCCAATTTTTGTAATCGGAAGGTCACAAAGTTCTCCTTCAGATTTCTTGTGATGAACTTTTAATGAAGAGATTACCTTAGTTTATTCGAAAAAGGGTGTTTTATGACATGTCAGGTTTTTAGAGCAAGTGTTTTAGTAGTCAGCTTATTGTAGATGGCTTTCATATTTCAGATGAACCTATGGAGCAGCAGTGCAACAGAATGAGCGGTTCATTTGAACCTGTGGCAGCAGCGAAGATGTCGTCCAGTACAAACGTCGTCTTTCATTCGAATGGACTTTCTTGCAGCATGGCGGACGCAGGTACATCGGAAATGGAAAGTATAATGTTACCGGATATGTCTGCTGCACAGTTCTCTTCGCTGCTAGGCGGCAACCAGAGTAACGATTATGTCGATACGTTGAACTTAAACCTTTCCGGTGATTATTCGAGCTCAGGCAAGATGGAGGCATCGAATCCCTTAAACTCAAACAGTGGCAACCTCGATGCGGCGGTGACTAGTTCGCCAGAATCGATCATCATTTCGGATGTAGCCGCTAAGCAGATAATGTCCGTCGCGGATTTTAAATGTAGCGGTGGATTGACTAATGACGTTTTGCTTGTTAGCGAGTCAACGGTCGCCCAGTGCAACAGCAGCTGTGATACGCTGAGAACGGTTCGCGTTGACGCTAAGCATTCTGCTTCGCCGGTTGGGCTAACAGCTCTCCTAAGTTGCAGCACCTCGACATTACCTGCTTCGAAAGGAACGAATAGCTGTAATAACTGTACTATGCCCGGACGGTCATGGACGCCTGATTCAGATAGCTGGGACAGTGGTTTCAGTGATTGCAGCATGCCTTGCAATTATCAAGTGCCTTTAATGCAGGAAGTGTGTATGCAGAATGGCAGTGCCATGTCTACCAACTACGGTTCTGAAAAGTTGCTTGATCTTAAAACTGTTAACGATTCAGTTGTTTGCGGTGCTGAGCCTGACGCAGTAGTTTCGCCCGACTTCATGTTCTGGAACGAAAGTTTACCGTCGATAGCCACAAATACTGCAAACGATGTGTTCAGCGTTTCACCAGTACCAGATTACGGGAAAGAATTTGGTTCGTCGTCTGCATCTTCGTCGTTATTCTCCTCTTCATCTTCGTTTTTCACCAGTGACGTTAATCTTAACGCGAAAGAGTGTCGCTGCGAACTGTTTGGTTGCAGCAAGATGTCTTTGGCCAACTCCAGGGCCGACTACACGTTGACCGGTGCTGAACGTTATTACGAGGACAGCAACTCGAGTTTAATGGAAGTGTTTTCTCGCACTTCGTCTGAGTCAATGGTGACCGGTATCAGCATTTCGGATGGTGAGAACCACGATGTTTTAACAGCAGTGAGCAACAACCTCTCGTCGTTTGACGCTGTTCAGGACATGACGTTTCAGCAGTCAGAACAGTGGAACTCTTTTCATCGATTTACTATTGAATCTTCACCAGAAGTTGGTAGCAAAAGCATGGCTAAAGCGATTACACTCTCATCGTCGTCAGATTCTAATTATCAGTTCTGCGTTGACCAAGAAACCTTGAACTCGCCTTTATGTCGGGAAAACTGTGGCCAGGAACTTGACTCCGTGCAGTCAGCATGCTCCGGCCTCGGTACTGACCAGTTCTCTTTGACTGGCGACACGGCGGTTGTTTCCATTGACAACTCAACGACTACTAGTGCCATTTCCAACGGCGGGTGTCCATCATCTGCCACTGTTCCGTTGACTGACTTACAGCAGATTTGTTCTGACGAATTGAACAACAGCCTTGCCTCATCGCCATGTTCGTTTTCCTCTTCTTCAGAAATTTTGCCTGAAATGCAGAAAATTTTGTCATCATCACCGGCACTCCTCAGCATACATAGTGATAAAGCACCGCAGACCACTGATCGCCGTTTTCGCCTTGTCGACAGTTGTTCCGATGATCCGCCGATCACCACTAGCCCATTGGCAGTGAGTGCGGCTGTTATTACAGAGGTGCACTCCAAAACCGCTGCCCCAGAATGCTTGTTAATACCGTCTCTTGAGATGACGGTGATCCTTCCAAGCTCATCAGTGGGCAACGATAAGACTTCCACCTCTGTGAATGCCGCCGGATACAGACAGAACCTTGCAGGAGGTCGACGTGGAGACGGCAGCGCTTATGCTGTCAGTGGCGCTCCGCGCCCCATCTTTCGCTGTAATGCTTGCTCAAAGACGTTCTTGTTGAAAAAGTACCTGCGACGACATGAGCGCATGCAACACCAGAACGGTAAAGTGAACTGTGTTGCCCGCCGAGCAGCTGACGATGCTCGTCTGAAGAGCCCGACGGCGACTGCACCGTACCTCGACTGTCCACTCTGTCCGAAAAGTTTTGTCAGCATGAAGCTGCTGAAGCAGCACGTCAGTTTTCATGCGAGAGCAGACTCGCTATAAACTAATTACACAACCAAAATGTGACTCTCACTCAAGACAAAAGTTTAACGTTGTTTAACGTCATTAGACGTTGTGTAAAACTTTATTAAATGACGTGTCTGTCGAAGTTGGCCAATTTACTCGCGCTTTCGAATAGCTGTATTACTGGATGCTGAGTTGAAGCTAGTGATAAATTTTGCGTTGGTTTGTACCATATATCTGGACTTGTTTTATTTTTTATGAGGTTATTATTACTTGATCATTATTATTCTAGTGTTATAATGTGCAATTATTTCTAGTGTTTTCTTATATTCTCTATTAATGACAGTCATTTGCTCATTTGTGATATAAATGTGATTGCTGACCTTCAGTTTTGATTCCATGTAATGGATTGAGGTTGGAAAATGGCTCGCACTTTACAGCTGACGTGTTCCTACAGTTTTGGTTTATTTAAACTTTTTGTGTTGATTTGTTTATTTATTCGCGATCTGCAGTGTCTGCTTTGCCAGTCTTGCGCCATTTTCCGCCACTGGTGAGCGATCTAGCAAAATACAACTGTTTTCTGAACGACACTGTTGATTGATGTTTTCGTTTTGCTTTGTTTTTGTCGCTACACTTGCGATATAATTATAGATGAAGGAAAAAAATTTTCAAGCGATTAGCTTTTTGTAGCGCTTCTAATGACCTGCTGATGTTCTTTGCGTTGTTTTATGCTTTTCATGTGCACAAAAAAATTAACCTGATCGGTTTGCATTAGTGTTCGCAGTAAAACTTTTTAATCTACTAGTGTCTAGATGCTTGTGTGTGATAATACCCGGTTGTTCTGGCCGTCGCATACTTGTTCGCAGTTGATTTTGTACCTATTCGTGTGTCATGCCTGTTTCGTTAGATATCTTCGTTCTCTTACGGAAAACTGCTGTCCAGGCTTTCTGATCAGGGTTAAGAAACAAGCCCTTAAATATTCCTTTCTAGCTGCAGAACAGTTTTGTAAGTACTTACCTTTTCATTGTGCTTCGCTCTACCCGTTGTTGCTTGATGCTGGATGTCCACGCTGACGTTTAACCTAACTACATGTTCATTTTATTTGAACTTGGCAGTGCCAGCTGAACAGCATCGACATCTTTTTTATTTATGTCGACGTTGTGCGTTCCTTCTAAATAAGGGATTGCGTTTCTTTGCGAACAATGTAAATTAAATATACCTATCGACAACGCACAGAACCATCAGTATATATATGCTGCAGTCCAAAGCGGTAATCCGTTGATGTTTATATGGACTGCCGCTAATTTACTTTTCAGTCCAGGCGTCATGTATGATTTTCACCGCCTTACTTCCTAAAGCTACACCTATATCAAAACCGTGGGGTAAAGTTAAATGTGCAAACTGCAATGCTGAAGTTAGGCATAGGGTAGGTCTATTAATATTCCAGTTTCAGTTCTTACGTATATGGACGCATTACCGCTCTGGCCGGTAGCAAATACTAGTCGCTGCAATTGCTTTCCACACCTGTAATAAAACAAATCAGTTCCTAAGGAGATGTCTGTAGAATGACTTAGCAAATGGTTCAAAGAATTAACTAATTATAACACCTTTTTATAAAGGTTCAAAGAATTAATTATAACACCTTTTTTATGTTTTCAGCATCTCATTGTTTCCTGTCTTGCAGAATAACAATTACCAACACCGATCCCGATGCTAAGTTACCCCCGCTGTTTGTTAATAAATGCCGCATTAATCTGTCGTTTATTTTTCCCTCATAGCCAGAAACTTCTAGGCATTTCTAATCTGGGCACTTAAAAAATGTGATTTTAATAAACTCTTTAACGTTACTTTTAGTTTCGCACCGAAAAACGTAACGTTACCCTCCTCATGTCCACGAGAAAATCTGCCGTTGCCGATCGCAAGCTCGGATAAAGTGGAGAATGGTTGTGGCCCTTGTTAAGCTACCGCCGGTCCCTCATGGCATTAACGACGTCGGAAGTTATACCTGCTCAGTCGTCGCTAGGGTTGCCGCAAGCCCCGGACCGTTGGAGAATTGAAACAAATTGCCAGAAGTCGTCGATTAGAACTTGCTTCATCTCTTCCGGCACCTGAAGGCATAGCATTACAGCGACATAGCTGTCGAATGTTTAAGCAAAGATGATGAAGAAACCGCTACTCGTTATGGCGCATCAGATAAGATGCCATTTGAACGACACCAACACATTAAACTAGGTCATCTGTCTCAGAGAGAGCAGGAGCTAGTTGATGAGGTCGTGAGGTATCAGCTGTATATAGTTCGACTTGTCAGCGTAGCATCAGGTCTCTCGAATCCTGAACCTCTTGAGTTGAATTTATTCTACCCAGGTGTTGGATCCACAACCGGCGCTCGCGCAGGCCTTGTTCTGGTGGAATCCAAATTGGCCGACTCTGTCATTGAACGAAGGCTTGTCAGTAGGAGGTTTAAATCTTCTGATAAATTGCAGCAGGCGTAATTTTTGGCTTTGTACAAGTCTGTGCGCCTTATTCAGAAATGGAATATGCGTTTTTCGTCCATGAGGAAGGTGGCCTGAAAAATTAGCCGACTACGGAATCTACCATTCTTCTCATCTCCGACCTCACATTAGACGCAGAAGATAGGAAAGTATGGTTTAGAAAACAACAGATTGTCTATTATGATCACATCTTCGAGCGTCGATGTGCTCATCAACATACATGGTACAATGTAAGTTTACAAGTTTTTTTCACAGAAGTCGATGATCAGTTTTATGATCGTATCGTCTAACGCTCTGCAGTGATGTTTGCGTTAAAATAGGGCATTGCTGTCAGATCAAACCATCGCCACCCTGTTGGCATCCTGCACTTGGAAAAATTATTACCATAAGAAGACTCGACACTAAATGGAACCAAAAGTTAAGTTGGAAGCATCTTCTTCTACGGATCCAAACGCGAAAGTAGGAAACAAAATTGTACGACGGTTTGAACAGATCGCCGTTATGACTTTCGGAGTGAAAACCGAACAGAGGCTGTTTACCTGTCACCTTCGCATTCCTCGTAAATGCTACAGTTAAAAATGCCTTGGAGTGCCGCTCGATGTCAGAAACGTACTACTTCGAAGACACCAAGGATTCACTTGGCTGTCTTGGAGAAGATTGATTTGTTCAAAAAGAGGCTTTGAGTGGTATGTGGTACGAGCCAGTACGTATGGTAGGAACTAAAGCAGTGGCTTATTCCTTAAACAATTTCGGTAAAGTGTTGTAGTCGAACGTCCGGACGGCAAAGAGTACATTCTGTCAGACCACCCATCGCCGCTGACATGGAAGGAATGACAATCGAAAATCCCTCTTTGGCAAGTCTGGGCACCTTACAAAGAAAAGAAATATACTGAGGCCATTGTGAGAGTTCTTTGAGACATTATGAAACCGACCAAACGAAGGGAGACTCACTTGAAGAGCATCAGGAAACAGATATTAATCTTTCATTAGATAAAGTCGCAGGAGCTGTGAAAAGCTCGAAAAGACGAAAGGCTGCTAGCATCGATAAAGTTCACACTGAAATGCGTAAAGGTTCAGGCGAAGAAGGCATGTTGCGGCCAGCACGTGTCTGTCAAACAGCACTAACTATGAAGAGACGCAGTTGGACTGGAGGACAGGAAATATAATATCCCTGCTTAAAAAAGATGATAGGGAGTGCTTCAATTAACGCTGCATCACCTTAGTAGTCCTTAGAAAAGTCCAGAAAGATATCAGAAATTAGTTTGCGGAATTTCTCCATCCCCAAGATCCAACACAAGCAGTAGTAGCAAGATCTTCACCCAACGACACACTAGTGATAGATCTTCGGAGTTTGGTCGCCCGGTTTTGCATGTTTTGGTTAGACTTTCGTAATGTCTGTAACCACGTTCCGTGCAAAAAAAACAGTGGGCACCTCTAGAAATATTCAGTCGATGGCCAGTTGTTATGCACCATTAAGCCATCGTGTTTATACCGGATGCTGCATGCACCACGCCGAGGACTTCCAAAATATGAACAAGTAACTCGATTTACGCAGGATCGATAGCGTTGTGTCTGATGCTGCTGGCTCGGCGTCCTGAAACGATAGGCAGTAAAAGAATCTTTCTTACTAGGTGACGATCGTATTGATCACGGTCATTTTTCTCCGATGAACTGAATGTTGTGCGTTCTTGATTTTTTTTACCAATTCACAGCTGAAGCCTTTGCGCATTGAAATCATTTAGGCATGCCTGATTCGTTCGTTTCCTTTTTGACGAGAGTCAGTTTTGCTCCTGTCGTTAAATACTACCTTCAGATGACGTTTGACGTACGCATCGTATATATGGTTGCGTCTTCTAGCAGTCACGTAGAAATGTTTCATTTTAGAATGTTTTCGTACTATGATATCCATGCATTATCCGCTTTTGAATACTTTTATTATAAGACCGAAGTCAAGCCACCGTACAAACAACGTATCATTTCTTAATGCAAATCTGCCTAATGTTGTTCATTCGTGCAGCGTGCAGTCCTGTCCGTCGACGCCTGTCTTCGGACACATGACAAGCTTAGGATCTGAAGACTTTAGGCAGTCTTCATCTTCCATCGCTGCTTCTCCTTTCGGGTCGCGGAGGCAGACGCGTCAGACAGAGCTTCCAATTCCCGATCCTGTGCCAGAGTCTGAGCTTCGGCAAAAGACAGATGGAGTCTGGAACAGACTCCTTCCATAGGTTTGCACCAGGTTAATCTTGGCCGTCGCCTGGGCCTAGACATATGTTTTCTAGACATTTCTTGAACCCTGCTTTCTTCTTTTTAACGGCCAGTTTTACCTCTCGGTCTCCACCATGAAGATCTTTTCTGACCTCCAGGGGCCAGGCTAACCCGTTTAAATCCGCAGCATTCTGATAGCCTAGAGTATGCCGCATTTGAATAGCTGCCACACCTGTTGTCGGTTTCCATATTTGTTGTCGCCACCGGGATCTTTTCAAACCATCGTGCGATATTGTTTGCAAATTTCGCTCTCTTGCGCATCGAAGATAATGTTTCCCATTTGATTCTCCGGTTGCTTCTGCCACCAGATCTTCGTATGGTGCTCCATTTCTTACAGCGCAGCGTGCCAACAACAAAGTGGTGAGCGGTTGATAGCTCTGCGCCTCTTTTAA
>UZAM01000050.1:0-10899 GCA_900618415.1 Soboliphyme baturini
TCTGACGCGTCTGCCTCCGCGACCCGAAAGGAGAAGCGGCGATGGAAGATGAAGAAGATGAAGATGAAGAGGTACGTTAGTCACACGATGAGAACAAAATGTGATAAAATGTAATAATTATACCAATGGTGCAATCAATTGGACAAAAAGTGGTCTAGGTACCACATGGTCGGTCAATCTTCAATTAAAATTTTCTCACATTGTCTCACCTCACACTTCATATACATGAGATAACGGGCATATACGATCATAGTACGATAACTTATAATTAATTGCGTCGTGTTTGCTATTCAGCTCATAATCGCCACGCCTTAGTGAATTGATCGAATTATGGTCTGAATCATTAACTTTTTCACCTTTTTCACTGTCCACCTGAAAAAAGGCTTCACGAATTTCACTTATTGAAGTTCAGGCATATTAAGCGTTAAGTATAAGATTTGCATATTGGCTGTTGATCAACTGACGAAGATCGATCAGAAAAAAGTTTTGTAAAGAAATCTCAACATTTTTTCAGTCACCTTATGTCTGTACTCACTTTCAATGCTGAAAATACGTTGGCATTAAAGTTGAGATCAATCTTGCATCTTCTGAAACGCGTTCCTTCTTCAATCATTTGCTGCAGCCTCTATTTCATGGCATTTGAAATTCTCTTTCGCTTCCATTCGCATCATCCAATTTACAAAGCCGTACGTGACCAAATTCTCGAAAGTTCAGCTCTGCTTCTCAAAGCATTTGTTTCGCTGCTCCCGAGGCACGTTCTTACCTTTCGGTTTCTGTCACACGTGTCTTTTTCACATCCTTTCATAGACTTTGCTTCAGTTGTTATATTGGACATTCAGAGCATTCAAATTATCACCGTACATCCCAATGCTTCTTGAAATTTTTTTCAAGAAATACTTCACGCCCTCTTCGCTTCTTTTTGCCATCCAAATTATCCTTTGATTAAGCTTCTATTCCATTTTTCGATGCGTAACAGGCACTGTTTTAAAATCTCGGTGGTCTTTCTCGAAGTTGAAATGATTCAACAAGACCTTGCAAAACTGAATAAACTTTTATCGGTTAATACATGTTCTATTTCACTGGAATATACGCAATTTTGGGCTTGCTACATCTTCGTCTATTTAGCAACTCATTGAAATAAATGTTCATCGAAAGAAGCCCTTCGCAAGCATTATCTTACGTGCGTTTTGTCCTCGCACTTCAATATATTTGCTGCAGTGATTACTTTAAAATGGCTGATGATGAACATTGCCTGTACTTTTACTTTATTGCATTTTTTAATTGCCCGGCAAGTCCTCGATTTTTCCACCTTCTGCAGTCGATATGGGGAGGGGTGTAGGTCAATATAACTGTATACGTCGAAATACATTTATCTCAAATAAAATCCCAAGATTCACGGCTCCTGGCAACAACAGTAATTGTTCCATTATTCATTTTCATTTTCAGCTACAAGTAAAAGTTTCTTCATCACCAATAACATGGCATGCTGTCAGAGATTTGTGACATACATCCGATTCGACGGTTATTCATGGGATATCGTGAAGCATTCAACGGGCGGAAGAAAACACGATTCTCACTCATCCACGAAGGGCCTACATTTATTTGCTTTAGCCATCGAGTGTAATACCTACCAACCTTCTATCGCTTTGGTCAGTGTTCATGCATTAATAATGACAGCGAACAAACCCGTTAATCCTACCTAGTTTTCAGCAAGTAGTCGAGAAATGGCATACTTTCGCCTCTGAGCTCCTCTTATATGTCAGTGAGTTAGAGGTGGTCTTGGTGGTGAATAATAGTTATTCATAGATCTGGTTTTTCATGATTCTTCTGAAGACATGAAAAAGCAGTGCAGGTTTTACATTCTTGGTCATGATCACGGTAACCTTATAGGGGACAATACTGAAACATTTAAGCAAAGGAATTTCTTAACAGAGAATGGCTTTGTGACCTGGATCATCTAGACCGACCGGTAATCGGACGCAACACTCACGCCATTCTCCCAGGTTTCGGGCGTTCAACTTCTAGGCGTTGCCTTCGAGGCTCCTGATATTATCTTCCCAACGTCCTGATGGGCGACTGTGCAACCTAGTTTGTTATTGAGGGCACCAGCGGCGATCATCGTCGACCATATCCTGTCGGTGAGTTGAAATATTTTGCTCGGCCCAGCGCAGCTTCTCATTTCTGCCTTGGACGACAATGTCCTTCATCCCTGTCCGTTGTCTGATGACCGTGTTGGGAATGTGGTAACTGGGTGAAATTCTTAAGACTATTCCCCTATTCTTAGCTCTCGCCGTTACAAAACTGGCGGCGCTTTTCGGCTTTTGTGAGTGATCACGTCTCGTGGTCATGCAACGTTGCCGGCAGGACGGTAATATTGAAGAGGTGGAAGCGGGTTTCTTTCCCGGTGCTGTTGACGAGGACGTCCCTGATAGAATGAAATGCGCGCTAAGCGCACTATTTTACTGTAAAGTCTATCCCATATGTTCTTGTCGCATGCTGGTCTCTTGTAGAGGTAAGTTTTTTTGTCAACTTCGATCTTTTTGCCGTTAAATATTAACTGAGCTTTTGACAGAGCATCTGATCACAGTGTTTTAGTTTTTAACGGATTGATTCGCTGCTCGACTTTGCACTATTCCTGTCGAATTTTCATGGCATGTCTGTAGCTGACAGGCGGTTCTCGCAAGCGGCGTCACGCATTAGCGAACCGTAAGTAGCAAAATTGAGTGCATTCGCGAAACATTCCGAAATTTATCATTGCTTCAGCGTGTCTAATCAACTTTGTCTACAGGGTTTTGACTGGAGACTCGCTTGCGCTGGAGTTTTGCATGTCCATGCCGTTCGTGAATAAAATCGCATTACTGTAATTCAAATCGGTGAGGTATACTTTATCGATTACTGGTAAAATAGAGCGGTACTCTCGAATGCATTTTTTTAAAACGTTCACATCAGCAGACAAACAAATCGGTCATAAAGTGAAACTTATGAATGTATACATATAAAAGTTAATTCCCTTCAGCAATGAATAACCCCACTGGGCTTCGGTGTATAAACTGTAAGCAAGTCACTCTTAGGCAAACAATAGGGATACAGTGGCATTCAAGGATAATCGTAACAGTGCGTGCGAGAGGCACAGCCATCTTGGTGTTTGATGCGTGCACCTTGAAATTCCACGATACAGTTCAAGATCAGTGCAATGTGTAAATCACAAAATCCAAGTCCAAAATACAACGCAGAGTCAAGTGGTTAACAGAAAAACTGAAAATATTTTAAGAATCCCGTATTCTTTTGTAGACACTCCCATTGGGGATAATGTTGATATCCATCTGTCGAATGATCACAGATCGGTTTGTTTCAAATATTCACACATTTTGCAAAACATATTCGACTATGGATGCATGCATGCTTAAGCCAAATGAGCTCCAACCTCAGAAACACTCTCTTAGTGCATGCTCCAGCCATAAGTGAACGTAGATGTTCCTAAACGTCATGCAGTGTCTTCAAATTTTAATGATATTTTTACAAATTACTTACCTACTCATCTGTGTTCGCGTGTAACAACGGGCAAAATTTTACATGCAAATATCGCAACTGATCACAGCTTGTGAAACTTCACTCGACGGCTAGAGACGTAAAACGCCGATAAAATACATACAATTCGAGGATGAATACAAGTTCGCAGAATCAAGTCTGAATTTTTTACTGTAGTTTATTAACAGTCGCCTGCTTACGCGGAGACGAATCACCAGAGATTGCTGCGCGTCACGTCTACAATTAAAAAGCGGTGTTGAAATATGCGAAATTGAGGTACATGAAATATGTGAGTGAAACGTATATATTGTGTAACACCCAAAGAAAAGTAAACATTTAAAATTATCATTACAACGATTTTCAAAAGTTTTAATCCACGATATTTCCGAAGAAAAATGGCACATGTTTATCATACATCTTCGTTATTTTCTTCTCCCTGTACCGACCATTGGCCAAGCAATTTTACTACCGGTCAGGATTGGTCGCTTCCGACGGATCCCGAGTTATTGGCATTGTTCAGGCTAACGCACTCGCCTGAACCTGCTTTCTACGCCTTCTTCCATTCTTCAGCTTTTTCTTACTCGTAGCTGTTCAGCAGTACATTCGACGCGCCCAACCTAATGAACTGTTGCGGTTACTTCGGGATTGCCATAGAGTAAACAGATTTGGGCGAAAAGCTTTGACTGAATGCGAATGTCTGCATAGGCAACAGCTGTCAAAAATAATTTCTCTCCGTATTGGACTCGTTATCTCGTTTCGATTGTATACTTCTTTCTGCACAATGCAGACTGATCCTTGTATGCAATTCCGGCTCCTTTCTCACAATCGACGGTCCATTTTTATTGACAAACCGCACGTCCAGCATTTCCTGACAAGACGCGGTGCTGCTGATAAGAATATCCGGTGGTTACCTAGGCGGCACCTTCATCTTTTTCTCACGCAGACGGTTTCATAGACGCATCTTGTCTCCCTTTGACTGACCCATGCAACTGATTGTTTTGATGATTGATCCCAGTGGCGAGTGGCGGACAATGCCACCTCATCAACCGCAGCAAGCTACTGCACCACTTCCAGACCTTAACTTCAGAAAGAGAAAGAGAATATTTATTTGGTGAATGTACCAACTTATTAACGATGAGATATGTTAAATAAATGCATATTAAACAGCAGTTATTTAACAAATGACTCCTTTAGGACCAGATTTCACGCCTATTGCGTGCCCCTTGCTCCTAGTTGCCTGGGGGGGGGGGACCGTTTAAGCAGACCATGGCTCCAATGGCATTTGAGTCCTTGCAATGCCACGTGCATTTCGCTAAAGTCATCTTGCTTCATTACAAACGATGTTTCGGAACCTGGTATTCCTTATATTCTACGTTCGTCTGAGCATGTGAAATAACTAATAATTCATCAAGCCTGGATTTCAGTACGTCGTGATTTCTAGTCATGGAGGAGTCATTCGTTATTTGACATACTCGGACTAAGAACAGGTTACGATGTTTAAATCTGACGTATTACTACATTACATTACATTCAATATAGGAAACGCCGATCAGTTTGAGTTATGCTGAAGTCGCGGTAAATCGCTGCTTTCCTAACTGTGTTTTATATAAGTTAAGCTGTTCCGCGAAATGAAAACGAAATCGTTTCACTGAATGCAACGTTGTTCTGAACTGCTCCAGTCCGGAGGCAATTCATTTTGTGCAAAGGACGCAGAATGAATGGCTTCTAAGGTTTCGAAGCGAAACATGTCCTGTGAATGCAATCAAAATTGATATTGAACTGTTCTGTGAAGTAAAACAGGAACAAGAATTACTGAAACAAGAAGTAATGAAGATAGAAGGTTCAGGGACTTAACACCTGTGTGCAGTACATCCACGGTTAAACGGAACATTCATCGATTATCTTCGCTGATGAATTCATAATTGATATTTTGGTTACACTCATTGAACTATTTCAACAGCAGCTCTATTGTTCGATTGTTGTTTACCGCTGAGAACAGTTATTTTGATGGACCAGACTGTTCGACTGGCGTCCTAATCACTGAAAGATGGAAACGATGAGGGTAAGTGAACAAAGCGAACTTTTATGCCGTGATCATCCATAATGGACGGCTAGCGAGGAATTGCCGTTTAAGAGTTTGAAGAGTTCGTTATGTCTTATAGTTAAACCTCTCCAAAAAAGATATACTGGCGCAAATCGTGGCTGAAAGCACTAGCGAAAGGATGTGAAATCTTACACTTTTACCATGCAATCAACTTTCTGACGGGAGGAATATGATTATAGGCGCGATAAGCGAAAGCCCCCGAAAATGCTGATTACTTAATATGGACATCGTTCCTCCAGATGGAAGAATTCATCTGTCATTAATATCGTTACATACAGCTGACCATTGAGAGACTATGGGGTCAGCTATCAGGTACACCATAATCCTAGGTTTAATAACATATGGCGTGACAACTCCATGATGCTTCCAAGGTTATCAAACTGCTGAACATTTCTGTACATACTATAGGGAATTAGGAAGTGAAAAGAAAAGTCTTCACAATATACAGATTGGAACCTTATTCTTATGTGAGTTGTGAGAACGAATGGCACTACACTCTTTCTGGGATCATACTAAAACCAAAACAATCAGTTTCTCACCTCTATCCGTGAATTTGCAGTAATTTTTTTTAACAAGTGCGCCTTGTGCTTCCGCTTTGTCTAGATATATGATAGCCGAAGCATCAAGAAGTTGATCAATTAAAGCCTACCTCAAGAAGGTCGGCGGTGCTCGAAGCACGAATGTCAACTACCTATGAACATGGGCTAGGTAGTGAACACTCATACTAAGCACAGATATAGAATGGTTTAGTGCCGGCCTAATCAATAAGATATGCGTGATACGTTAGAGGGATACGTGGATGACGTGTGTACCACTTGTCATAGCATGTTTTGTGATCAGCTGATTTTTTTTTCTACAGCGCGACGAGTCGTAACCGACGAATAGCAAACCGCGAACGCCGGATGGCCCTCTGGCGGACAGTCGCAATCACGTGGTGAGTCCGCGCTCGAGAGTGCGGTTATTGGCTGCGCTGCAGCTGCAGCGATGCATGATGTGTCTAGCCGTAGGCCAACCTTCCAATCTAACAGTGACTACGGACGATCGACCTCTGCTGCTGCATTGTGTTATGTCCGTGTTGAGTGTAAGTAGTTTTCAGCAGACGGAACGTGCTGGTATAGAGGCTACTGCAAACAGTGTTGTTTCGCAGATTGTTTATAGCATTGAACGAGATTTGTTCAGTTGTGTGCATTTTTTTCGAGTATAATTAAAACAGCCGCTGTTTACTCGGTTAATGAACGTCGAGCTGGTCTTTCGAATGAGCTTCATTACTGGATCTGTGGACAAGAGATTAATGCAAAGTTAGCTTTTTTCAGCTGCGCGATTTGGTCTGAAATAGCCTGAAACCAGCCACCCGCTACCTGCCATGTTCTCACGGCGGCAGATCTCACGTTTGCCCCTACGTTGTCTGCTTGCGAAGTATTCGCCCCCTTCGACGTCCCCGTCACTAGCAGCAGCAGTAGCAGCGACATTACTACGGTTTGTCACTCTCCGTTCAACTGCTCCCTCTGTTCTTTGTACGCGTATCGTTAATTTTACCCACCGGACGAATGGCTTTTGTTCGACGCCGTGCGTCAGCAGGTCAGGTTTTCCGCCAACGTTTTACTCTATTCCATCTGAATGCAGTTCGCCGGTCGGTCGGTCAGTCTGTTGGTCAGTGAGTCAGTCATTCAGACGGTTGCCGTTGCGCCTCGTCTGCCTCCGAGTCAGGTGACTCGTTTCGTGTGTTCGCTCTTTCATTCGGCGATGCGCCGTGCCATGCCACTGTCTCGACAACGGTCGATGGCCGAACAAACGAGCACCTGACCGTCGGTCGGCATAATCGTTTTGAGGTCGTCCTTGTTTTGTGTACGTCTTCGCCGTGTGAACGCCTACGTTGTTTACGTCACAGATGTATTTACACTGCGTGGCCAGCGGCCGATCAGCGTTACGAAAAGTTGATCGCTTTGTTCGTTGCAGAATAGCGCATTCACGGCTGCTATTGGAGAAAGACGTGATCTCTTCCACTTTTCCATATCGCTCGGCGCCGCCTTGTCGGGCAAACGGATGTTTGGTCAGAGGTTGAACTGAGGTCGAACGAGCTTCGCATATTGCCATCGGCCAACAGCTGAACATTGGTAGGCACAACGAGGCGCTGGCAATACGCGTATGCGCGTTAGAATCGTTCATACCAACTGCGCGATACAACGACGCCGAGGCCTCTCCGCGGAGGGTTTCCACCCTGATTACTCATCTGAAGCCGTCGATTGCCAGCTTGTAATGTATCTGTCGGTCTGTCTCTAACCTTGCTGCCGATAAATAACATTTCATTACTCTGCACATAAGCACGGCGTCGACGTGTAAGTTAAAAATTTTCTCTTATACCCGACCGACTGACCGAAATATATCGATCTTCAATGCTCTTGACCGAATCGGTTACTTCCTTTGTCGTTTCGTCGGCGATCGGCTTTGTTTCGAGGACCTTCCTCACCTAAAACTGTGAATATTATTATGTCAGATTAGCATGTTATAACGTTACGTTTTTATTAGCTTTTTCCTCTTCTGAGACACCACTCGCTCATTTTCGCTTTACTTATAAGTCGAGCGCCTCAGCTTCGCTCTCGTTCGTTGGTTGATGACAACCTATCAGTCGTAACGCGACAGCTGTACACGTGATCGACAAGAATGTTTCTGGTTTGCGAACGGGATTTAATGGCCTACTGATCGTTTGTGGCTGTGGCACAGTTTCCGGCAGATCTGGTTCGACTGGATGGTGAATAGGCTAGCTTCTGACTTTTGTCACGTCGAACCATTAAAGCGTCAAACAAACATCTGTCTACCTGACTATGTTCGTTACATGGGCAGCCTGTCTTAGATTTAGTTCGCGACGTTGGTCGTCTCGTTGTCACAGCCGCCATATATCTTATTGTTTGAAACTGAACAAGCATTACAAAGCCAGCTGGTACGTTTGCTCACGTTCGCTGCCTAGCTTTCGACCATCACTGGACAAGCCAGGGAATGGACAAGTTCAGTCCAGCTTTTCTCTGCGGTTTGCGTAACGTACCTTAATAGTCACGATAGGCTGTCATCCCAACGTTTCTCAGAAAACATACAAATTACCAGAGAAATAAACCGCTTTTGATTCTGTGCCAAATGTAATAGATTGGCTTCTTCTCGAGACTGAAACACGTTCAGAAATTTTTTTTCGAAGTCTTTATGTTTCCAAAGAATAAATCGGAAAGAAATCTACCATAGATAATTTTAGTTTGCGTTCCCGATGATTTCACTCATTCCATGTCCCAAGGAGGTGAGCAATTTACGCAATGAACTGATCGCTGGTGCATCAGTCCGGTTCATAATCATGCGTTGCCTCATGATCATGATCCTTAGTATAACAACGTGGCATTTCTTCGACGCTATAAATAAACATAATTAGGATCTGACCCTTTATTTCTGTGACTGCTAGGCATTCCTTTTCATCAAGATGAGGCATCGCGCAGTTAAAGCGCCATCATGTCTGCTAATTTTCGAAGTGATATTGAATCACGGATCCAGTAGATAATATAGATTTGTAGCTGAGTTGCGACGGACTGCGAAAACCATTCATTAGTTTACGAAAGTGGGAATGGGAAATGGAATGGCCCAGTTTACGACTTGTCTGTCACGCCGCGAATTTGGGTTTCCAGCACGTCATCAGAAAGTTGAGAAAAGATTTTGCTAGGTGTCTGACGTCGGGCGTTTGCTTTTTCTTCCGAGCTTTGTTTTCCATTTTGTTCCGAAAGGTATCGTTTAAGATGTCATAATCAGGTGGCATAATAAATGATTATTGATTAGTTTTAGTTGTTTCCCCGTCTGCTGGTTGATACATGTTCTAACGTTTCTTTGAGCAATTCATGTATGGGCTAAACATGAGTATTGGTGTCTGTGTGTGTGTGCGTGTGTATATGAGCTTCTCACGTCTCGCACAGAATCGTGTGCAGCAATTGCTCCTCGCCGACAACTTTCTTTAAACAGCAGGATGAACAGAACCCAATAGTCTGTAAGCTCAGTGAGGCATCGCGTCATATACAAGTACTTTTGTACTGTAAAGTAAAGTAAAGTATTCATTTCAGTTAAAATCCCAAATTGTGACAGACCGCTCTCAGCGATGCATACTTCGAGGTGAATTTCAGAAAAAACTGCGAATCATGCTGTGAAACTTGCACAGCAACTACGTTGCTCTCTAACTAGGTAACGAGGTGGGGTTGAGTTCTTGACTCGATGATAAGTAAGACTTTTCGAACAGCGTTTAATTCACGTGCATGGTTTTTGTTCAGATTGTCGTTAACGAAGTACTCAAGTACTTTTCAGTACACACAGATTCATCTCTGACTGTCGACAAAAGAGGTCGTGTAAGCTTGTCATGTAATTGGCGGTCAGAGGAGGCCTTGCATTGTGGATAGGAAGACGTGCATCCTTGTTAGTGTTTAACTCACACGTAGCTAAGAATTGCTGCACTTTCAAAGCAAAATTTTCATCAAACCTGCATGATGTACGTGTCGCTGTTACGCCATCTAGTAATACTTCCTTGTCTAAGCCGATAGACCATCACTGTCGTTAATCTACAACGAACCATGCGGTTAATGTCGATCACCAAGACCTACGGGATAGGCAAGCCATTCCTTCAAAAGGGGCATCAAAATCAAAAGGACGATACGTCAAGAGGAATCAGGAAAAAGTCGCCTAATCTTTAATGTCTACACGATTACAATGGCCCTTCAGAAGTTTCTAAAATCTAGCAGCAAATTTTAGAGTTGATAAAGGAAGCTGGTTTTGATTTCGAGACGAAGCTACTAAAATAAGTTGCTCAAGTCACATTGGCAAATATTAACCAGGGACGACGTATTTGAGGTGCAGCAGCAAAAGTTAGATTGTAGGAATGGAAAGTGGAGCCGATCACCTCAAGCAAAAGCGCTGAAGATGAAATGAATGTCCTAATCCTTGAGTTTGTGGTAGAAGATTATCGAAACAGGAAACTGAAACTGAACAACAAGCGCAGCTTCGTATTGAGCGATCATTCGTGAAGAATTTAAAAAAGAGAAAAAGCAGATGGCTGTTCAAACTAGCAATCTTAATATTTTAATCATACACGACAACGATAGATAAATAACTGTATATATGTTTACTGTATTCCTGATTACGTTATTAGGTGATTTAATTCATCTTCATCTTCCATCGCCGCTTCTCCTTTCAGGTCGCGGAGGCAGACACGTCAGACAGAGCTTGCAGCGTTCCCGATCCTGTGCCAGAGT